>LZPO01067386.1:0-16365 GCA_001675575.1 Neotoma lepida
TTTTTTTTTATTTTTAATAACACTGAGTCCAATTAACACTATCTACCTGCCCATGGGTAAGCAGCCATCTAATGTAGTGGGGGCCCCACTCATGAAGAAAATCGACCCTCCCTCTCTCAGCAGCCACAAACTGCAAATAGTTATTCAACAAGGGATGGTATCCTTCGGGCTTCTCCCTCATTCGTACTGGCATTTTGGCTGCATGCCTTACAATGCTTGGTACAAAAATTAACAGTGAATAAGTATAATGCACTACATTTTAAAATCTAGCTTCTATTGGCTTGATCTACAACCAGTAAGCCATAATTTCTAGGGTATTCTTTCTTAATACTCTTCAAAATGCAAGCATTTTGATCACAAAGAAGTATTACTCCATATGAGAGCTGTGTTAAACACTGGATAAATATAGTAGTCCCTTAACTGAGTCCTGACTAACTGGACCAGGTCACTATTGAGTTGCAATATCCAGAACTGCAATGTAAGGAATTATTGAGAGGATGTAAAGTGACTTTGCACAGATATCATAAAATACATCACTTCTAGGAAGAAAAGAATATTTTACACTATTCATTTATGATTGATGACATTTCTTTAAACCTGACTAGATCTCACTGTTCTTCATCTTAGATTTAGCTAGAGTAAAGCATTACTTACTGCTATTGTAATATTTCACAAAAAGCTGTTCCCATATAACTTCGTGTCTTGGAGGTATCTTTTTCAATCTGGAAATGACTAAATATTAAAATTCTTGTACAAATTACAATCCTGTCTTCTTCCATAAAATGTCAGTCTTCACTTTTTCTGATATATTTTCATTAAATTTAATGTTTTAATATATTGCTTTATCATATTTTCTGGTTTTAGTTTTTTTTCTTTATTCCTCAGTTAACTTTTAAGAGTCAAAATTAATCTTTGATGCTAATTTGATAGTGTGTCCTATTTTTACTAAAAAGCAACACAGTGGTGAAAGGGTTTACGTGGCTGACAACTACAGGTTACAATCCATTATTTGAGAGAAGTCAAAGAGGTAAGGGTTTGAGGTAGCTATTCACACTACATCCGGAGCTAGAAGCTTCAGGAAGCAAAGACATCTATGCTACCTGCCGGCTTGTTTGCTCTCTGCTGCTTATCTTCATTTTATACATTTCAGAGACCATCCTGAAATGGTGATGCCCCAAATGGTCCAGAATGATAAACAAACAAGACAACCACTCACAGGTCAGCCTAATCTAGATAACTACTCAATCGAGATCTTTTTTGAAAAATATTTTAGGTTATGGCAAGCTGTCATTTAAGTCACCATCACATGTGTAATGGGAGAAAATGAAATATTACAATTCCAAGTAAAATAATAATTTATTTGAAACATATCTAAAATATTTTTGAGGTATGTAAATGCACAGTATACACATTTTGAATATCTTACAGTGAATTAAAATATTCTCATAAGCTAATTTGAACTGAAAACTATTCTATATTTGGAGTCAAATAATGAACTGAATGAAACAATCAACAGAAGGAACCTGTATTTTCATTTGTGAGATTAGCATAAAGAAATAACAACCTTGTGTGGTGTTAGAGTAACAGAGTGCATAGAGGGCCATAAAAGGCCTTTTGAAATAAAAGTGAATTAATGAGAAAACAGAGGAAATCTTCAGAAAAAAGAAACCAAAAAACTACCTTCAGGGAAGGCCTTGAAGGATAGTTATGATACCTTAAAACAAAACAAAACAAGACTTAAAAAAAGGTGAAGATAAGTTCGTGGTGTGTCTGAAATCCCAGCTACTTCTTGTTCACAAGTTCAGCACCTGCCTGATGTACACAGAGATCCACGCCTGGCTTTGGTGGCATAGGAACACCTTGTCTCAAAATCGATTTAATGAAAGGGGGTATATATATAGCTTATAGGTAAAGTGCTTGTGTAGACTGCTGAAGGCTTTCGGTTAAATTTTCAGTACTACAATAAAAATACGAAAATTTTATGCTCACTACTCTTCTTTGGGTGCTATATACTGACTAAAATTATAGTAATTCAGGAAAGGTGGAACTTATCTATGATCCCATTCCTCAGGAGGATGAGGCAGGAGGATTAATTGGCCTGGGCTGGCTACACAGTAAGTTCAAGGCTAGCCTAGACTACAGTGTAAGGCCATTTTTTAAAAAAGTGAATAAATAATAAAATTACCTTTTAAGATTTCCATCTTAGAAGACAAGTAAAGATATTAAAGAGCTGAGGCAAATATGATTAAGTGCAGGGAGTTTCTAAAATTAATACAGCAATAACCACTATTTAGTATGACACATTGTCTCTCTGTATATATTTATACACACACACACACATATATATGTGTGTGTATATATATATATATACATATACATATATACATATACATATATATATATGTATATATATATATATATATATGAGAGATTGGGAAAACTTCCTAAAAAATAAACCATCTCCAGCACTAAAGACACCCAGAGCCAACATATGCAACAACTCCTGTGGAATTTTGAAGATTGTCTTTAAATACACAATCTTGAATGAACATCAGCTTTCGTTGGCTCTTGGCCAATTTTCAGTCCCCTATCTCATATTTTTCTCTGAATATTAAGATGATAAAACTTGAGGAATGGAAGAATCCTTAAAAAAGCATATAGCTACAACAGTGATATCATAGATGAAAACTCAGACTTCATTTTATAATCATCCACTAAGGTGCTCCAACTATCAGTTCAATATTCTGTTTCTTTCTAACTGCTCATACTACACTGTATCAAAACAACTTTCCATAAAGTAAACATACTCGGACTCCTGGAATGTCACGTCCTTGCAATAAAAAAGTATTCAATATGTACTTACTATTTAGTACCACGGGAGCCCCTAACTGCCATTAATTAATTTTGTTTGCCTGGAGGCAGTTGTATGTATATTTGTTTGTTTTCAACTCCCCTTAGCCAATCCTGCTAACAAGTCCCTGATCACGGTCCATGAAGAATTGCTCTCAAATGATGTGCAGGTGACAAACACTGAGGAGCTGCTGAATCATCCTTACTGGGGAAAATTAAATTTGTGAGCCTAAACAGGTTATTTACTAAAAATAGTCCCATGTTGATGCTTTTTATAATTAAAATAAAAGCTAGGAAGCATCTGTTACTTGTACAAATAAGCAAATAAATAAATAAATATATAGGTAGATAAATAAATAAATGAAGATGAGGTGGGAGGAAAGATACAGAGGATTAAACAAAGAGTATAGCTTTAACACTGTAATGTTTAAAAATGCTACAGAGGAGGGCTGTAAGTCATGCTCCATAAAGGATAAATTGTGGCGTATATTGTATTGTCCTAAAAAGATTCAATTATACGTGTAATTTTGTATGGAAATGTATTATTTCAAAAATCACAGTAAAACAGTTTTTTTGACTAATGGACCAAGTGATTTGCCACAGATATTTATATCAAAATAATATTATCATGACAGGCAATTCTTTAAATAACTAAAGTTTTTGTTAATAGCCACATCTAATTAAACCAATTACTACCCTGATAAACCAACAGAGGGAGTAACATAGAGATGCTATCACAACACAGAAGGGTAACAGGTCTACCATGCTCTGCTGCTATATTTCAAAACCAAGTAGGTATACAACAAATCCCTGCAATGTTCTTTGTGAGTGGAATTTGTTATTAAAACTCATTTTGAGCCATACTCTTCTCTGCCATAATCAATAACAACTACAAAGTCCTTCCTTAACAATATCGTTTAAATTGATCAAGTGAAGCAGGTCTGTTGAGTCCTGACCTTCATGCCTCCTTTTAGGGATTCTCAACCGCCTACAGCATTCTAGCAGTTCTGTCTGATCTGTCAACAGCTTTTAATACCAGCATTTTTGGGGATTCTGTTATCCTGTGAAATTTAATCTCACCTATTTAAGCTTGCAGAATGTACTGGAGGGAATTATTAACAGATTTTCCCTCATCTTCTTAAAGGATAGCACTGAGTGATTGGCTGGTTTCCCCAAGGACTAAGGGCTGACAAGTGCTAGTGTGTCAGTAGCATCCTATTTAGCATGTGTGTGAGGCCACTAGGGATCCTGAGAGACATTTGGAATCAGAATTACATCAATATGCTGATGATGCCTCCCTATCTTCATCTCATCAAACCTATATCCTTCAGAATTAATGCTTTCTTAACTAAGATGGAAAGTGCCTCCAAACAGCACACTGCTTATGGTTCTAATTAGACAGCTGGAAACTCATTGATGATACATTAGAGCAGTGGACCAGCAGCCTCAGCATCACCAGGGAACTTGTTAAAATGCAAATTCTCAGGCCCACCCCAAACTTACTCTTACAGAAACTCTGGGGACAGGGTCCAGCAGTTTGTATTTAGCAAGGTGATTTTTAATCCACTCTAAGTTTTGAAAACCTATGCATTAGAGAAACAGCTTGTAATTTGTCATTGAAAACTTTATTAGAAGATGTTTCCTAGTTTTATTGATTGAAGTATTTCTAGAGCCAGTGATATTGGTCTTGGTCACTGTGGTGGCTTGAATGAAAAGAGTCCTCCATCAGTGTGGCAGTTTGAAATCTTGGTTCCCAGTTGTGGGGAACAAATTGACAACCATACAAGGCACATTGTCTCAAGCAATTCCATACTCAAAGTTATTGACCTCTTCAATAATTCACATCTGTTTCAAAAGGGTCAGAAAATATTCTGTTTTTCTGCTTTTTCCTCTCTCAAAGAAGGAGAATTGGATTGCAGTTTTGGAATATGAATGATGACGTGCTTGATGATGAGGCAGTTTATTAATGGACAAATGTTAGTTCCAAATTTCACCCAAGTCCAAATGATTAAATATTATATGCTTTGAGGAAAAAAAACATAAATGTTGTTCTTCAATACTCATTGACTTTAAGGAAATAGAGTGTGGCAGAAACACATGTGTGTTGAGAGAAGGAAACATATCAGAAATTAGAGAAATATAAAAGAATTGAGACATTTATGTTAGTTAAAAATTTGTCCCTGAACATAATTTCTTAAATTATGTTCAAATCCCATATATTGCAGTAGACAAACCATATTTAATCTCCACCACACTAACATCTCATTTCCACTGTAAACCTTGACTGTTCTTTAGAAGTATATAAAACCATGTAATGACTGTGATGAATGAACATTGAAACTTCTGTAAATTCTGAAGTCATCAAATTAAAAATACCACGGGCAGTGGCCGGATACTCAAGCTTGGTCTTTATATACTCTAATAATGCATGACTTATTACATATCTCATGTTCTAGCTTTGCCTAAATTACTAGATGAGCCCTCTAGGGATAGGAAATTGAGTTAACCTGGAAGGTTAGTACAAGAAACATGATTTTGGGCCTCTCTAGAAGATACTGATGCAACTGTTTGTCGAACATTTTGTATGTGGCACTCACATGTAAGAGGAATGATAAACTGAGCAAGAGAGACCACAGTCCTTGCTTTCATGAACAAAAGTCCAGTCAATTTAAGAATATATAGAAGTTTTGGTTCCTTGTAAGGTAATAATGAAGAAACAGTTGTTCTATGTTTAACTAAGCCCCGGAACAACTGGAATTCTACTGAAGCTCCACTGAAAGCATGCCAATTGTGCCTCAGAGGCCCATTACTTCCTCTTAGCACTCTGTGACCATGTGCATCCTGCTGGTTCTGGCCCTCTACTGAGTTATGCCTAGACTGAAATCTCTTCCATTCTATATCCTGTTACACTAGAAAGTCTGTGTTTGAGTAGCCACTAACTAGCCTCCTTGCTTTTGTCTCTACTGTTTCATAATCAAAATTCTGCAGAGTAGTAATTCCAAAAGTTATCTTAGGTCTTCATGATTCTATACACAGATCAGTCCCAAACTTTTTCCTTATACCAAGAAGAAGCTTAGTGGTGCACGTAAGTCCCTACCCAATCTTCATAGGCAGCCCAAATTTATCCTCTTCTAACCACAGTCACTCCCTAGGAGACTTCCTCTATTATGACTGAGAACATTTAATTAGGTCAACAGTGTTTATTACTGGATGCCAATCTTTCCTCAATGTTATCTTTTCTATACTCAAAACTTATCAGACCGGTCAGACTATATAAGGTGGAAGACCCTGCCCTTTCCTCCACCACACTCTGCACTCTAGCACAACCCCCTACACTCCATATATCTCTGCACTCAAGCACAACCTCCTACACTCCATATATCTCCATATCACTAATGTTTTTCCACAGAACAAACTACTTTTCAATATGCTACTGGTGGTACAATACATTTATTTCCCATATAAACAAGCACACTAAGTACTTGTTTAGTCCTTTATTTCCTTATAAACTTTATGAGGGCATGAAATTCTCTCTGATCTATTCAAGTCACTTGAAATAATGCCTGGTATATAGGAGGTAGTCAGTCAACATAAGGTGCACGAATAAACACCTTTAGTTTCTTAAATAAATCCAGGCTGAGTTTTTCATGAGTTTTGTGTAAGACAGAAATACTTGCCATTTATTCTTTCTTATTGAAGATGAGGATATTATGAGGAGTAAAGTAATTAATATTGCCATTTGGGGTGTTAAACTCTAGATATGGAGTATCCCCCAAAAGTTTGTGTGCAAACACTTCTTTTTCACTTGAGAGTGCTATTAGCAGATGCTGGAATCACGAGGATGTGGGACCTACTAGGAAGAAGCATGTTATTGAAGGAGTGACTCCAATAAATTCATTTTTCCCCCTGTCTACCCCCCACCCTCCAGGTTTCATGGCCATCTTGAGGGGAGCAATTTTCCCTATAACATGTTTGTACCATAGTGTTCTCTTAACACAGAAAAATTGGTGATTCCAAGTAGCCCTGGACATAAACACTGAGCCAAACAAACCTTTGCTCTGTTTTGTTTTGTTTTTATCTCAGGTATTCTTGTTACAACAAATAAGATATTAACACACGCGTTGTATTCTATTTCCAACCCTCAAGGATAAACTTTTGGTCATGAAACCTATTTAATCATTGGAATCAGATGAAGAAAATGCAAAATACTTAGTGTAAAATCTATTTCACAAGTTTGTTATATTTCCCAAGTCCTATACTACGCAAAGCAATGTAAATATAAGTAAAATTAGCTCCCGTTTGTCTTTTAATTTGGCTGTTTAAATTTGCTAAATAACGTGAGTGAACTAATTAATGTCTAAATGTGTATGCCAGAAAAGATTCTTATGATTTTAAGATGACCTTGGATTTGGGGGGGAAACATATTAAAAGAGTAGATGATGGAGTAAAACCCACAGAGTAAAACTGACTTTTGAAACCCAGCTATGAACTAGTGGTGACTGATTGTTTACTGAGGTCAGTTTGTACTATGGTTAATCTATGTGTGATAAATTACCCACCAACTGCGGTTATAATTCTTGCCAGATAGAGAGCCTCCAAGCATGTGCAGGCATTCTCAAGTAAATCAAATTTAAAATACTGATTTGAATAAAATGGGTAATTTATCTTTCCATAAATATACTCTGTCTATACCCTCACAACTATTTTCCCTTATAAAATATTATCTTTCTCTGATAGCATTACAATTGGAGAGATCATGGTGTACACAGCCAGCTGATGCTTTATAGGAGACTAGTCAGAATGAAATGACACTAAATCTGTCATCTTTAGTAAGTTAACTAAAATACTGAATCTGAACAGTGCTCATATGAAGGATCTTTTAAAAAATTGTGTTGCAATTTCATTTAATTTTCTTTCTAGAAGAAACAGTTGATGCTAAATGTGAACAGGGCATTTATGTGATATATATATATCCTCGCTGCTAGTTGGATTTTGGAGATCTTAACTTCTTAACTGTCTTCAATTATAACATTCATATAGCATCCACACATTTTATAAAAATGCAGATTGTTGAGGTTATGGAAGTCTTAGCAGATTTGACTGTTACTAATTAGAATACTCTTCAAAGATACTACAATACTGACAAAAAGATAGACCAGTGGTTTTATATCATTTTATTCAAATTAATACTTAAAAGTTACTTTTAGGTAGACTGTCAAAATAAAAATAATTGCATATAGCACACAATTTAATTATTTTTTCATCTGTCCATTTTAAGGACAGTCTAATGATTTAAATTAGGACTGCCTCCCAACAGCGTCCTTGCCTAAAATCTGCAGGATTCCACCTCTATCTCCTCTGATGGTTCTACTTTACCTCCTCTGGAACAGCTCGAATATTAACAAAGCCCTTTCTGAAGACGATGAACACGCGACGGGCTCCACAGCGCAGAGCGGACGTTGCACAGTCAAAGGCAGTATCTCCGGCTCCCAGTACAATCACGACTCCCCGTATGGATGGCAATGGAGAGTGACAGGCGCACATTCCTGAACGATGAAAGGAAAACCCCATTTTCAAGTAGAGAAACCATTTCTGCATGACAGCTCAAAAGATACTTGTACTCAAAGCACTGTAAAATTGCATCTTGCAGTTTTCCAGGGTGGAGTGTCACTATCAAATTATTCTGCTTCGTTGAAAGACAGTTTTATTCCCATTTTAAAAATATGCTCATACATGTAATTTCATACTCAGTACCCTTAGCTTCCTTTTTCCCCTTTTAGAAGGACTGCTGCAACATTTTTAAAGTATTTAAGTCATAGTAAACAGAATGAATCAATTAAAACTCTAACAAAGTCATGATACATATTTTTACATTTGCATAATTAAATTTCTGCATATTAGTGAAAGAAAGCAATCCTTATAATCTCAGCCCACAATCTATAGCATTTTGTTGGAATACTTTACATAATTTCTCACATAGCTCTACTATATATTGTATATTTAGTAAACTTTTAAAATGAACATGTTGAATAAATGTCATACTTGTAACTCAAGCATTTCTGAAATGAGGATTACAGTATAGATTTCTCCCTTTATTGAATTTCTCTGGTTCTTTGGAAAATAAAAAAAATAGGGTTTCTCTTAAAAATGTTTTATTTACTTAATTAATTTTGTGCTTGTGTGTATGCATGGATTCACATGACACAATGTGCATGGGGAGGTCAGAAAACATCTTTGGGTGTAATTTCTTTCTGCCATGTTTTGGGGGGTCCTGCCATATTTTGGGGGGTCCATGGATGGAATTCATGTGTCAGGCCTACACATAAGTGCCTTTACTTGCTGTGCCATCCCACTAGCTCAAGAAATATGACTTCTTAGGTGTCCATTTCTCAGAGTANCTATAGGAAGATCTGGTATTCTTATGAAGATCCATTTGTGTTCTGTTTTAGACAGTACTCTACTATCAGTACTGTATTATAAACTGCTGATAAGATAAATTACTGTAATTTTTGATATTCCACCCCAGATGATGACTAGACCTATAATTTCACAAATATAATCATTTTGTTTAGAAGACATTCTGTTTGGGATTAGACAGTTGACATTCTGTGAGACTAAAATACACGCTTGTTGCACTATGATCTTTCTATGGAAAAAACACAAGCTTCCAGGATTCAGGGCTGGGAGATATATATGGATGGTATCCTTCACTGTCATTACCTTTCAAGTAATTTAATACAGGAAGTTTCTCGTCTGTTTAAATTTTGCAAGGAAAAAGTAAACATAAGTTTTGTGGGGTTTTTATGTGTTTGTTTGTTTATCATTTCCACAAATAATTAGATGTAGAAACAGCTATGGCTCAGTCTTCTTCAAAGATAAATGTTTAGAAGATTTAGATCTAGTTTAAAAAAATGCTACAGCTTTTTTTTTTTATCACCAAGACAAGGGCACTAATTTGCCATAGTCTTCCCTTCAGGTTGTTCTTCTTGGGGTACATGAAATAATAGGGTGTCTATCAAACTGTCGTGCTTTAACTGCTTAGAATTACTGCTCCAGTAGAGTCCTTGATCTTCCTGCCTCTGCAGACACACATCATGCCAGACACGGGAAGACTCATTCTGCTTTAAAACAGCTCCCAAACTAGAAATCTCCCCCTTATTGCTAGAATCTCTTCCAATGTTTGCTGAAGGCTTTTTATTTTAAATTAATTTTTCATGATGTACTTTAGACTTCCATGTAATACAATAAAAAAAATACCTTATCGTGATGCTTTCTTGGAAGAATAGGTGATTTGGTAATTCTTACAAACTGTAGTATTGCCTTTTTAATGTTTTTACCTTTGTGATGCCTATTCAAGGATCCAGACAAGATACGAATAATGTCCTATTGAGTTTGAATTTTATATAAATTTATAATGCTTGGGGAAACACAGACAATATTGAGACAGAAAACAATGGGTCTTACCTGTTTTACTGCCTTTGGCGACAAGTGGCAAAAAGTCTTTGGATGTGTAAAATCCCTGGTCCTGTGTCAAGCCTTGGAAAATATGGTCCTTTTTGGGTTCTGGCAAACCTATTTAATAAAGTTCAAAAAATATCATTAGTAATCACTTTGCTACATGGACATTAAAATTATGAAAATAGTGACAATCTTCAAAATAATGTGTCCCTTGGTGGAAAAAAGCCTATAAACATACCAAAATCAGAAATGTAGATAACACAATTGTACTGGCTGATTTTATGTCAACTTGACCCAAGCAAGAGTCATCAGTTAGAAGCAAGCCTCAATTTAGAAAACACCTCCGAAGGATCAGACTGTAGGCAAGCATGTATGGCATTTTCTTAATTAGTGATTGATGGCGGAGGGCCCAGTCCATTGTGAGTGATATCATCCCTGGGCTGGTGGGTTCTGTAAGATAATAGGCTGAGCAACCTATGAGGAGCAAGCCAGTAAGCAGCACCTCTCCAAGGCCTCTACAGCATCTCCTGCTTTCAGGTTTCTGCCCTGTTTGAGTTCCTATCCTGGTTCCCTTTGATGATAGGCTACTCTGTGGAAATATAAGCCAAATAAACCCTTTCCTATCCAACTTGCTTTTGTTCTTGGTGTTCGATCACAGTTATAGAAACCCCTAACTGAGACAACGATCTAACAGACCTGTATACCTTTAATATGAAACTAAATATATATCAGAAACTTTGCACAAATTTACTTTTATATGCATATATACACAGAGAGAAATATATTGTGTAATGATACACAAAAGCATAGTATGCACTGATACAGTATTAGTGGAGATATTATATTTTTCTTTATGCTTTAAATAAAAGACATTTAAAAGAATATAGAGTGCTAAGTGTTAAAAACTTTTAACAAAACAAAACAAAAAAACCCAAAAACAACCCATGGGTACATATTTTATTTAATTAATGGACAAGAAAGATTATTTGAAGAAAAATGAACATCAATATATCCCCAAGAATATATTATTTTACAACAAAAATTCAGCTTCTCATAAATTTCAAACTATAAGTGAATTAAAAAATGAGTGATGAAAGCTGATGAAGCAGCTCAGCAGATAAAGATACCTGTCATACTACAAACATCCAGACCTGAGTGCAATTGCAGTAACCCATGTAGAGGTGAAAGAGACAACAGGTTACACAAAGTTGTCTGATGACCTCCAGATATTTGCCCTGCACACACACACACACATACACACACACATACACACAAGCACAGTAATATTAATAATAATGGATTAGCGGTTAAACAGAAACTTTTAAGAAATAAAATATGTTATTCAAAGGTACTTTTTAATATCAAAAAGAAAACCACAAAATTTATAATATATGCATTAATAAGTAAAACTAATTCTCCAGTAGATACCTAAAGAGTAAAGAATTGGAAGAAGAATATATTATGTTAATACTTTATAAGTAATAAAAATATTAATTCCTTACCTGTCTAAGGAAATGTAAGCTAATGATTTCCTTATTTCAAAGTAAAAGAATCAAGAAAATTAGAATATATAGTAGGGATAGAAACATAGCTCTTCACACTCGTTTAGTAGAAACACATTGCCACTAAATTTTTAGAAAATGACTTTCAATCGTTTCCAAAGAGACACAAAGACATGCAAACATATCTTAAATGTAAAAAGTGACCAATGCGAACACTTTTAAAGAATGAACAAACACTAGAATTGTAATGTTATGAATAAACGAGTTATATTTCCAAAGGAAGAGAACAGAATTTGCCTTTATAATGTATATGTGAAATATATATATATATATATATATGTATTAGAGTCTAGTAAAAATTAATACATAAAGTGAACAATTTGGATATGTATTATTTTTGATGGTTCTGGATATTCTATTTTCTTATTGTTTATTTTCTAGATCTTCTATAGCATGTACTCATCAACTATATATTTAAAAACAGGAAACCACACCACACCAGAGAGATGGCATATTATCTGTATGTTGTACCCCTTCCCAAATTCATTATTCTTCCTTATTTTTATTTCACATACTTACACACACACACACACACACACACACACACACTTTGGTGTGTTGTTGGTTATGGTACATGTCTGTATATGTACAATGTACTAAGTCCATCCTTGTTCCTCATATGTACATGTATGCCCAGGGCTGACCACTCAGGACAACCTATGAAGGAATTCATCCTTGGAGAAACCTAATTCTCCCTCTATTAGCAGCCATTGACGACCTGTAGTTCTTCATTTAAGGATAAGACCTTGTGGATGTTCCCTCAACCATAATGACACATCAAGTAGTATTGTCTTGCCAACACTGTTGTTGAGATTCTGTACGTTTATTTCCCTATCATGGCTAGAGAACACTATCTAGTAGCATGTGTCTTGGTCCTCTGGCTCTAAATATAATCTTTCTATTCCCTTTTCTATGATTTTTCTTGAGCCTTATTTGTAGTATTGGGTTGCACAGTCATTGAGATTGGTCAGCCCAAAGTCAGTTTTTCCTCTGCGTTTTTATCAATTGTGATCTCTCTAATCATTTTCACCTGTTAAAAAAGTGACCTCTTTGATAAGGGGATGGAAATAAATTTCACTTATCTGAAAATTAAGCTGATATACTAAATAAAAGTCTTTAAGGTAGATCAAAAACAAGATAAAAAGTTATGAAAGGGCTGGATATCTACTGATTTTATCCTATAACAAGGTCACAAACTCTTACTGGCTTTGAAGATAATGTTTTTTTTTTCCTTTTTTTATTATTAAAAAGATTTTCCAATCCTTTTACATACCAACCTCAGCCCCGCCAGCTCCCCTCCTCAACCCACGCCCCATTCCCACCTTCTCCAAGACAAGGTCTCCCATGGAGAGTCTCCAGAACCTGGCACTCTCAGCCAAGGCAGGACAAGACCCTCCTCTCTGCGCCGAGACTGCGCCAGGTGTCCCACCACAGGCGGTGGGCTCCAAAAAGTCAGCCCCTGCACCAGGGACAGATCCCGATGCCACTGCCTGGGGGCCCTCAAACACTTCAAGCCAAACAACTGTCTCAAGCTTCCAGAGGGCCCAGATCTGTACCATGGGGGCCTCCACAGTTCCACAGTTCATGCATTTCCACCAGCCTGGCTGGCTTCATGATCTCAATGTCCCTTGTTCATAGAATCTCTCCTCTCTCTCATCAGTTGGACTCCTGGAGCTCTGCCTGGTGCCCAGCTGTGAATCTCTGCATCTGCTTCCATCTGTCTCTGGATGAGGACTCATGGGGGCTTCTCAGCTATGGGTCCATAGTTCATGCATCTCCACTAGTTTGGCTGGTCATCTCTGTACACCCTCCCATCATGATCTCATAGTCCCTTGCTCATAGAGGGCCCCCTGTCTCCCATCGATTGGGCTCCTCGAGCTCTACCTGGTGACCAGCCATGGATCTCCACATCTATCTCCATCAGTCACTGGATCAGGGCTCCATGGTGGCAGTTCGGGTCTTCTTCCATGTGATCGTTGGAGTAGGCCAGTTCAGGCATCCTATCAGTTATTTCCAGTGGTCTAAGGTGGGTTCATTCTGGTGGACTCTCCGGGACTTCTCTAGCACTCTGTTTCTCCCTATTCCCATGATTTTCCCATTTATCATGGTATCTCCTTCCTTGCTCTCTCTCTCTGTCCCTGTTCCAGCTCGAACCTCCCGCTCCTTTACACTCTCATCCTCCCTCCCTTGCCCCCCATTTCCTCCCCCTCACTCCTAGTCAGCCCATGTAGATCTCATCCATTTCTCCCTCACTGAGTGATCCATGTGTCCCTCTTAGTTTCCTCCCTGTAGCTGTGGGTTGCAGTCTGGTTACCTTTTGCTTTACATCTAGTATCCACTTATGAGTGAGTACATACCATGTTTGACTTTCTGGGTCTGGGTTACCTCACTCAGCATGATATTTTCTAGTTCCAACCATTTGCCTGCAAATTTCACATGGTCATTGTTTTACTCTGCTGAGTAGTACTCCACTGTGTATATGTACCACATTTTCTTGATCCATTCTTCAGTTGAGGGGCATCTAGGTTGTTTCCAGGTTCTGGTTATTATGAAAAATGCTGCTATGAACATAGTTGAGCATGTGTCCCTGTGGTATGATTGAGCATTCCTTGGGTATATGCCCAAGAGTGGTATAGCTGGGTCTTGAGGAAGATTGATTCCCAGTTTTCTAAGAAACCTCCATACTGATTTCCAAAGTGGCTGTACAAGNTTGCACTCCCACCAACAGTGGAGGAGTGTTCCCCTTGTTCCACATCCTCTCCAACAAACGCTGTCCTCAGTGTTTTTGATCTTAGCCATTCTGATAGGTGTAAGATGGTATCTCAGAGTTGTTTTGATTTGCATTTCCCTGATGACTAAGGATGTGGAGCAATATCTCAAATGTCTCTCGGCCATCTGACATTCTTCCATTGAGAATTCTCTGCTTAGCTCTGTGGAAGATCTTCACTAACCCCACATCAAACAAAGGGCTGATCTCCAAAATATATAAAGAACTCAAAAAACTAGACATCAAAATATCTAACAATCCAATTAGAAAATGGGCCACAGAAATAAGATAATGTTTTTAAAAATTTGTTAAGAGAGAGAAGCTGTACATTCGTAATTATTTTCTGTTCCCAACTCTTAGGTCACTATTATCTGAAGAAGTGTAAGACTTCTGGAAACTACCACTGTCCCCACTAAATGACTCTTTTCTCTTCTGCAATAAATGTTCCAAGAGAAAAATATATGAATGTTTTAAAAACTCTTATATTTATGAAATCATAACATAATTACAGTATTTACCATCTTTCCTCTTCTCCATCCACCACTTTACATGTGGTCCCTTGCTCTCTCTCAAATTCATAGCTTCGTTTTTTTTTTAATTGTTGTGATATATAAGTACATATGTGTATATGTCGATATATGTAGATGTGGACATACATGTACTTATATATCACAACAATAGTGAAACATATATAATTCTTAATATATTAGTCTTAAATATATAAATGCAAACTGTTCAGTCTATGTAAAGTTCCTTGTCTATGTATAATTTCAGGACTGACCAGTTGGTATTGGATACAATACTAACTTTGATTCACTCATTCCTTCATTGTTCACTTGAATCAAGTCATGGGCAAAGGCAACTGGGTTTCTCATTCTCTCATTTAAAGCTACATTTGGCACTATGATGGATTTAAAATTTACTGGGTCAGAGTTTCCCTATAAATATTTCAAAGGGAATTGGCAAGATGTTCTGAGCTATGAATGTTGGCTTAAGAAGATGAAAAATGAGCCAGTAACTAGACAGACTCAGTATGATTAAATTATCCCTGCATCCTACATAGCTCAGGTCACATTCAGAGTCCCAAGACTCATGAAGGCCTTGTCTGTAATGCAGGTAACTTATGTCTCAATATGGTGACTTTAACACACTTGTCATGGACATTTTGGCAGGTCATTACCTTTAATGCTATGGTATGACCAGGAGCAGGTTGTGGTCACCAGACAGATTTTGGAATAAGTCCCTCCTCACCCACTTAACAGCTCTGTGATCTTGTGAAAGACCCTGTGATCATGTGTTTTATGTGTCAACTTGACTGAGTTATAGAGCCAGCTATTCACTAAAAGAGTTACCTATGTGTTGCTGTGGATGCCTGTCTAAAATGCTGTTTAAAACTATAATTGTATAACTTTAAATAAGGACTGCCTTAGTAGCTTGGGCAGGTCTAATTCTATCAGTTAAAGTCCATAAGAACAAAAACACAGCTTCTCTGAAAAAAAAAATCCTGTTATAGTACTGCAACATCGAGCTTCTTTAGTAGAATGCTTGCCTAGCATGCACAAAGCCTGGTGTCAGTCTCAGTACTGCAAAAAACAGGTGTAGCAGAGCATGCCTGTTTTCCCAACACTGGGGAGGAGGGGATGGGAGCTAAAGCTATCTTCTTGGTGTACATAGTGAGCTAAGGGTCAGTCTGGACTACATGTTAATAACAAGTCCATACCCAGCTTG
>LZPO01067386.1:16645-30692 GCA_001675575.1 Neotoma lepida
GCGCGCGCGCGCGCGCGCGCACACACACACACACACACACACACACACACACACACACTGCTTCTCTTTTCCCAGTGGTCTCTGATTTCAAGGCCCTCACTCTCTCTGATAACCACCATTTCCATTAAGCAGGTAAGAATTGCACTATTCTCATGAATGCAAGATTTAGAGATCAACTATGCTGGCGTGTGTTCGTATGTCATTGAGACTGGTACATAATGAATGTTCAATGAGCCTTTGCTGTAAGATAGGCTTATTTATTCTATAGTTTATAAATTCTCTCAAACTTCACGTCTCCTGGTAGGGAAAGAATGAAGTTTAAATCATAGTAAAGTTAAATCTTAGCAAATTTAAGTAAAGTTCTACAGGGAAAGAAAAATGAGGCAACCTTAAGTGAAATATGAAAGATAATGAAAGTTGCAAATCCCCATCTATCACAAGCAGACTTCCCTGGGAGTCGGTGACATATTAATAAATAAAGTATGTGTCTACATGAGGATGATTTCAAAGTGACACAGAAACGACTTTTTAATTCACCTTTCAGTGGGAAGATGAGAGTTTATGAATAAAGAGGGCTGGACAATGATTTTACAAACAAAACAGTTCCATGCTGTTTGCTAATGGTTATGTCTTGCAAGGACTCCAGGGCAAATCTTTGCTCTTTAGGGTAGATACCAAAGGTTTGGTTGTTGCTTTATATACTACACTATACAATACCTCCCTATGAAGTATAGGAAAACAGTAATTTTCACCTACTCCCAATGCGAAAATAAATTCTTCTTATACGAAACTTTTATTTAACATTTGTTGATTACAAGCACTGCAATAACTGCCTGGTAGGTGGGGAATTTGTATAATCAATTCATTTAAAATATCTAATAACTCTATGGCAACATGATGTTCTTTTCCACATTTTAGATACAGGGAAAGTGAGTCATATATGATCTAAATAGCTATGCTGAAGGTCACAGAACAAGTTTCTCTCTGTGTTTCTCCATCTCTCTGCATGTACATGAATCTGCATGTCTATATATATATATGTATATATATGTATATATATGTATATATATGTGTGTGTGTGTGTGTGTGTGTATAGGTGCTCATGTATGGGAAGGACAGAGGTTGATGTCAGATGTCATCCCCCTTTTCTATCCTAATTATTTGAGACGAGATCTGTGAGTTAACTTGAGCTTGCCAACTTGCTACACTGGCTACAATCCCCAGAGATCCTCTTGTATCTTGCTGGGATTTACCAGTGCACAGCCCCCTTGGCTGGCTCTTTACAAAATATTGGGTTGTGAATATGGATACTCTCAAGTGCCCAACAAGCAATTTATTGACTAAGTCATCTCCCTAGCATTTGTAAGGGGTGTCTTTTCCATGTGTGTAAATTTATAATTAGAACTTGTTATAATTTATGCAGATTAATTAGTAGTATTCCAAGGAAGCATTCCAAATGCATATATTCAGTTTCCCTGTCAAACTATGGTATACGTGTGCTGCACAAAACAGGTCTATGACCAGCTTCCAATCTACTGCTTGAGGAAAAGCTGTCTGCTTCTCTTGACTGTCTTTGTGTTTTGTGATTCTTTTTTTCTAGCAAACTTCCATTCTCAAGTATTTTCCTTCTTAAGTGTTTCTCCCTTGGGCATCTGCTGGTTATTTTTCAATATTTGAAATTCTTTCAAAACAAAATGTATCCTTGTTTTGTTTCCAAAGCACCTCCCTCTGGAAAAACTATAGACTAAATAACAGCAGCACACATAGGTACCACACTCCTTGAGCTCATATCAAGTTTTACACTTCAGTTTACATGAAAAAGATGCTAAATATCCTATAACATATTATCATCCAGTAAGTGATAGAGGGAGAATCAATCATGTGCTTTGATCTTTATAGATGCAGGGACCTGTGCTTAGGAATCTTGGAGATTCTATAATGTTTGATGGAGATACCTCACTGGGTCACTTATTTGGTGTTAATCTGATTGAGCAAAAATTTTGTGAGATGTGTGTACTTAAAGGTTTCTGCTGGGGTGACAGCTGAGTATGGTGAGAAAGACAGTCACCAGATAAACATGTCTTTGTAGAGTGTCTCACAAACATCACTGAAGAGAACACAACAGTTAAGATGAGAACTAGTCCCAGTACAAGCCTGCAGCTTACAGAAATGGATGATGCTCTAGGTACTGATGTTCTGAACGGGTACACTGGATGTTGTTATGTCACACACATGCTTCTTCAGAAACAAGACTTTAGTAAACAGAACACTACAGATATGTCACCATTCTCAACTTGACAAGATGAGAGAACAGCAAAATGTAGTTAATGGCAGATTTTTTTTTTCACATTTCAAAATGTTCTTTTATCTCAGATCTTCAATTTTACCTCTTGTATATGTAATATTTGTATCTATTCATTCAGAAGGTATTGCATTATATATATATATATATATATACAAGTAATCAAATATAGGTAATAAGCAATTTCATTTCCTTAAATTTATTTGCAAAACTTGAGAACATCTAAACTCATTTGTTTTATTCCTTTGAAATAGACAGCAGAATGTTGTAGGCTCTGGGTATTCTACTGTGCAATACAAGAAAAAAACTAATTCTTCTATGCAACTATCTCAGTACACGTTAGCTTCTGTCTCCCAATGACTTCCCTACCTCTTAGGTCTTGTAATTTCTTCTAGGATCACACTTTCTTCTCAGAGAAGATAATATGAGATGCTGGGGGTGGTATGTGTGCACGTGCATGCGTGTGTGTGTGTGTGTGTGTGTGTGTGTGTGTGTTAGAAAAGATAAACATTTCCTATATGAAGCCTCAGCTGTTGGGATTGCAATATGGAAGTCAATCAAACACGCCTTTCAAGGCCCTACGCATTCTGCAATGCCATGAATGATTATGAAGTTTTTCATCTGTCATTTAAAGATCACTTATATGAATCAAAGGATTTATATTTTGCTTCCAAGAGACAATAGTGCCATATGGGTCATCATTCTGGGATCCATATATTGATTACAAAGAGAACAGATCAATGATACCCTATTGTGATTCTTTTCTCAATAAAAGCCCCTGCCTTCTCCCTGACACCCCACTGTAAATATGGTTAGTTCTGAGTGTTGGGGTTGAATTCAGAAAGAATGGAGCAATTCAATATAACACCTATGAAATTAGATCACCATGGATTACAATAATATTCATTTCATTGATTTTTCAAATCCCCATTAAACATCTGCTTCCTGGAACTGCCATCTGGGCTCTCTCAATGTGAACACGCACATTATTTGTGTGTGTCACACAACTGGTTAAAGTAGAACAGGATAAGACTTTTATAAAAATGTTATAAGTGGAACCAGCACTTCAAACCATAATTTCCCACAATACACAGTTATTTCTGTACAAAATCATCTACCAAAGCCAGAGCCATGTTGTGTACTGAGCTTTTCTTACTTTCAAAAATTTGAAGATGATTAAAAGATATTGCTTTCAATTTATGAAACAGAAGAGATATAAAAAATATCAGATAAGAGTATGCAATAACCAAAATTGATAATTACATGAAGTACACTTGTATTTTAATAAGCCCTCATACCATATGTAGAAATACGAACAAATTATCTCATACCATTGTAGTCAGTACATATAACTTTGTTATGTCCAGGTTAGAAAAAATGCAAAAAGTAGAAAAAATAACAAACTAGTTCATTAATAAGTATGTATGCATACATAAAAACTGAATATGAATCACTATTGACAAATAACTTGTTAATGTCTTTATTCTGATTTCATCTTCTGCTTTATCTGTAGGACTAGATACAGAAACGCTCTAGAGAAGATAGGAAGTCGTTTTTGCCCCTTTCTTTCTAGTTTTGTAGTGCTCTAATTTTCTTAAAATTAGCACTTATTTTAATAATTAAAATTTAATTTTAACATACCACAAGATCTAATTAAAATCCCTTTTCTAAAGTGCATGCATGAGTAACATATTTCTATCACAAAATTGTATATTCTCTTCTGACTTTTGGTATTATGTATTGAGATATGTTTTGTCTCCTGGGTCTTTACTCTCTTCCTCTTCTTCATTTCCATTCTTCCTCTGCTTTGTTTGGTTTTCTCCTTTGACATTTGTTATAAACAATTTCCTTGAATTTTAATCTTCACATTGTCAACTAAGGGTAAGGGAAACTCAAGCAATACGCCCCAGGCAATTTTTTTTCTTCATGATTGGAGTTCTTAGATGGTCTTAGGAAATTACTATTTAGGGCTGTGTAAGTAGACTATATTCCAAAGTAAAGAAATCATTAATAATAAAATACTAAGAAGGAACAGTTATATTACAAAATAAATCTACCAGCCTTACAAAGAAAACAAATTTGCAGCCGCCACCTGCTGTGGAGATGAGGCAGTAATCTCAGCACCAGGAAATAAAAAGGAAGAGAAGAGAAAAAATACAAAAGCACAGACATTAAAAAAGTAATTAAAACACTTATCTCCATCGACATACATAACGAAAAAACCCTCAGCCAACCACCTAAAAACATACTCTATTGAACTGCACAGCAGGCAACGACATTAAAGCTGCCACCATAAACACACATTCTGCAGAGGAAAAGGACCTTTGTAAAATGGAGCCTCCAAAGTGTCACTAACGTGTTAATCACCAGTAAATGCACCACACAGTCATTGTATTGTATTAGTTACTTTCTTAAAGGTAGTTTTTAAAAATTATACTTCTGTTTTTATTCAAATAAATTCTTTAATACAGGCACTGGTAACCTCTTTATTTGTAACCATTCTAGTGTGTTCTGTGATCATATTATGAAAATTAAGCCTTCTGTATGTGGAAAACCTTCATGTGGTAGTGCTTAACGTAATATAAATTTAGATAATGTATTTAAACACTTCCCTCAAAGCAAAAATTATTTATTATTAGGGTATAGTAAGTATTCGGGTAAAGTAAGGTGAGGCACACTGCCTATAACCATGAGTTGGAGTCATGGTTATAAATAACAGGCAAGTGAAGACTTTTTTGAATTTCTAAGTGTGTTCTCACCTTTAGAGCTCTGCAAAGTGAAACAAAGCCAGCCCAGGAAGCAAAGGGCAGGTCAGGAGCCAAACGTGCTTGGTGGCTCTCAGGAGCAGAACCTGTTTCTTTTATCTCTGTAACTTTCCCAGGTGTGCTTAGGAAGCAGTGAGAACTGCTCCATTCAGAACAATGGCCTTCTCATGACTGTTTCTTATCTCAGCATAAATCAAGACAAGGCGCTTTAAATCTCAGTTTCCTCTTCATTGCATTGAGAAGAGTTACACAACTCTGTCTCCTTTTCAAGTCCTTCTTGGGAAGAGTAGGCTTGACACAGCTGGCTATTGCTGAAACACATTTTACAGGTATTAACTATAATTCACAAGCATAGATGTCTGCGGTGCATGCTTACATTTTTTTCGTCTTGTGAGAGTATTCACCACTCTGAGTCATTTTATATTGTATGTGTTTTCCTCAGGCCCATGTCAGTGCAGTAGGTAGTGGATTGGTCCCATCAGTGTGTTTTCATCATATAAATTAAATGATTATTTTCTGTGTAAATGATTTTCATCTTACTCTACATCACTATTGTAATTTATATACTTTCCAAGAAATATTTAGTTTCCTGATATTTAGAAGAAACATGTATATAATAAAGTTAAACATCAAATTACACAACTTAAATGTATTTGGAATGTGTTTAGTATCACTCACATGTTGCTGAGTAAAAGATTTGAAAATGGAATTATTTGATGGGAGTTTTAAAAAAATTTCATGGGATGACCCCTTCCAGAAGTCATGTTTGGGCAGTGAGATGGCTAAGCAGGGAAATGTGTCTGTCAGTAAGCCTGGCAACCTGAGTTTACCCCACAGGACCAACATGGTGGAAGCTGAGAGCTGACAACCATTAGTTTTACATGGGCATGTGCATGCGCACTCACACACACAACACACACACACACACACACACACACACACACACACACACAAGCTTGCAGGTGCATACACACAAAATACATAAGTAAAAATTTATGGGGCTGGATAGATGGCTCAGAGACTAAGAGGAGTCATTGCTCTCACAGAGAACATTGGTTCAGTTCCCAGTACCCACAACCATCTGTAATTCCAGTTCCAGCAGACCCAATACCCTCCTCTTGCCTCCACAGGCACTATGTAATTTATATACATATATATAGGTCAAGAATCTACATGCATAAAATGTAATTAATTATATAAATAATTTNAATTTCTTCCTGAGTCAATTGCTTTTTTCTGTGCTTGTATTTCAAAGGCAAGTCTAACTTTTATTTCAAAGGCAAGTCTAAAGTAGTCCTATTTCAGCTTCGAGTTCACTGTGTATGTAGGTAAAGCTGTCCTTGAACAGTTGCCCCTCTTGCCCTTACCTCTGGGTGCTGGACTGCAGACCTGTACTACTAGTTTCATCTGCAGAAAACATTCTTGACGGCTGTATTTGATCAACAATCCTAGAAACACATGGCTGACCTTCTCAAATATGTTTCCATCTGTATAACAGATTGTCTAGACATGTGATTAGTAACCTTGCCTGCCTTCTCATAGAATCTAAGACTGTCAAAAAATATAATGCTTGCATTTCACCGTGTGTGTTTGTGTGTGTGAGAAAGAGACAGACAGACAGACAGAGAGACAGAGAGACAGAAAGCTGGTGCCTCTCCTTGCACTCCTTACAGAGTCTCTAGCTCAAATATGGTTGAAGTGTCACACTCCTCAGCCCCAAGCTTGTATTTATTGCAATGTTCTATACCACATCCATTCCAAGTGCACAGACTTGGCCTTGAACATCAAATTGTTGTAATTACTCACACCTGACAATCACAGCACACCACCAGCGAACACCACTTTCTGTAAGAACTTGTATGTCATGCCTGAGTAACAGGAAACAGTGGTTTCTAGCATCAGACATGACTGTATTCATAACACTATATCAGCAAATATGGGCTGTTTAATGTTGCATAATCACAGCTATTTAAAACATAAGTCTCAATTTCCTTCTCTTTAAAACCTGCTTTGCAGGGAGATTAATTGATATAACATATCTCAATATCACAGTCTCACAGTCGTAAAGTACAATGACTTACATATGGAAAACGCTATTACATAAGCTGACTTTTGTACATTTTAACTTTAAAAAAATCTTAAAATTTTCATATTTATACTCTTGGCATTTTCTCTGATTTTTAGTATGATTTTCATATAAAACACGAAAACAAGAACCATAGAAACAAACATTGACCAACTTGAGATTTTCATAAATACTAGTAGTCTACATTACAAAATTGGTAAGTTACCTATCTGGTGCGTATTTGGGTAAAAGAGAATAAAATAGAAAATAACACAATATATTATGTTCAACTATTAGATTTTCATATCAATTGTGATTTTTTAAAGAGTTGTGATTATAGTATGTCAGAAACAGAAATCTTAGCTCTTTAATATATTAACTACTTATTCATCCATTAATATTTATTGAATATCCACTACTTGCTGTAGAACAAATTAAGTGTTTGGAATACATAGATGCATGTAGATATTCCAGTGTGGCAGGACAAAGACATGAAATTAAAATTTTGAAATGGAGCAAGCTACATGATAGGAGAGAGAGAGGCGCAAAGTAGGCAGGGGAAGTTACAAATTTCAGGCCACCGGGACCAAAGGAAACATACTTCAACTGAATCCTGACAGGTCAGGGCCAATGCCCAATTGAAGGAGTTGGGAAAAAATAATCACTAGATTCAGTGAAACAAATGACTATACATGGAATCTGAAGTGGGCTAAAAAACTTTCAAGAAAACTTAAGGAAAAAGATTGGAGTAGAAAAAAAATTGAAATGAAAAATAAGTAGTTCCCACCATGAAAGGCCAGTCAAGTGACACCAGGCAGTTAGGATTTACATCAAAGAGATATTTCATCAAACAAGATAATGAGTTTGGTCTACTCAGAAGGGCAAGTGGTAGTCCTGTGCAGAGGTGATTTTCAGGCTAGGAAGAGCAAAAAGGGGAGCACTCCAAAAATCCAGATGGAAAAGAAAAACATCCCTTATGTTCTTCAACTTGTAGGACTTTCAGTTTCCACAGCAAAGGCTCAGGAGAAGCATGGCCTACCTGGAGCAAAAATGCCACCCGAGCTAACGGAATGTGGGTGATGTACTTATATGAAGACATATATGAAGGTATCGGATATCAAGGATGAAGACAGAAACGCAAATTCCAATTAAGTTACAGTGCTTCATAGAAATTTTATATACGAAATTTGAGACTGTGCCCTCCTCAGTTACTAGAGGTATGCTTTTACTCTCCTCCTACTAGAGGCTGTTAATGGGATTGAGGGATGAACTCAAACCAAGACACAGAAGACTAAAAACATTTCTATCCTTAGGATGTTTTGTGGCCAATTTCATAGGATTCGGTATCCATATACCTTGTAGCTATATGGAGGGGAGAAAGTTCTAGTGTCAGAGCAGTCTTAGTTCCCGCTTTAGTGAGCATTTCCATAGCAACACAACTGACTGTGGCTCGGAGAAAGTGGAAAAGGAGAAGGGTCAAGGGAAATGATGCTATTATGATATCTTTAATGGGAAATGAGATATCTAAGAGATTTGTCCTCTAGGTAGATAACTAAGTATCCATACAAGTATGAAGCTCATGAGGGAAATGTAGTCAGTTAAACAAATTGAGAAATGATCAATAAAGAGATGGTTCTAGAAGCCAGGAATGTCAGTCAACTGAGAAAAGTATAAAAGGAAACAAAAATAAAGATAAAATATAGTTGTTTGTTTTTAGTCTTTGTTCTTTGAGGGCCCGCCACCCAGCTCCCAAATAAATAAACATGGAGATTTATTATTACTTATGAATACCCAGCCTTAACTTGGCTTGTTTCTAGCCAGCTTTTCTTAGCTTAAATTATCCCATCTACCTTTTGCCTCTGGGCTTTTACCTTTCTCCATTTCTGTATTTCTTTCTTTACTTCTTACTCCTTGGCTTGCTGTGGAGTTGGGTTGCAGGCCCCTGGAGTCCTCCTCTCTTTCTCCTCATTTTACTCCTTGATCTTTTCTCTCCAGATTTCTACTCTTATTTATTCTCTCTGCCTGCCAGCCCTGCCTATCCTTTCTCCTTCCCTGCTTTTCAGCTCCTATTAGATAATTCAGGTGTTTTAGACAGTCAAAGTAACATAGCTCACAGATTTAAACTAATGCAACATAAAAGAATGCAACACATCTTTGCATCATTAAACAAATATTTCACAGGATAAACAAATGTAACACATCTTAAAATAATATTCTACAACAATCAAAGTCAGAGCTCAAGAGAGCATCTTCAACTTTAAGCTTGGTGATGGTGGTGGAGGAGGAGATAAGATATATACTGATAAATGTTGTAGCAGAGAAGAGTACCCTAGAAATTTAGCAATGGGAGGTGCTAATTTAAACTTTCTAGACTACAGAACAGAGATGATCAGACAGACACAAACACACAAAAAAATAAGTATCATGTAGTGTATAGCAATGAACACTATAAAACATAAAAAGCATGTTTCTCAAATAAATACCTTTTAATTTATAGTTTATAGAAATGTTTATGATACTTGGGAAGTAATTTTATTTCTTTTTTTTTTCAGGTTCAGTAGAAGAAAACTGACTTCCAATTAATTTTAGTAATACTATAGCCTGAGGAGGTCTTTTGAGAGAGATTATTAACCAGAGCAAAATAATAAAGCATAAATGTATGGTCAGTATAGTTTTCTGTGTATTTGGGGTGTGTATCCATGGGTAACACCACCCCTGGGTATATGTGTTAGAAAATTTTATCTCAATTGAATGTACATCTATGTCCTGTCCTTCCCTAAACAACACAAATTAATAATAATTATTTAAGTTTAAAACACAAACTATTGGTAACTATTATACGATATCAATCAATAACATTATTTCTTGCATTTATATTATATCAAATATTATATATAATTTAGAGACGATTTAGATTAGATGGAATACTATGTGAGTTTGAATAATACTTGACTAGAAGCAACTGTCAGGCTGCTCTTACACCTATAAAAACAACAATGCTGAAAAGGAGGTTCTATGCCTCCTCCAATGGCATGGAATCCCTCAGAAAGTCATATTTTCAGGTGGCTTTCCTAGTCACATGTAACAGGATGTTGGAAAGCAAAGTCAATAAGGACTCCTGGATAGCAGAAATGTGATGACGATGGTAGCACTTGGGACTATTGCTGATACCTCTCTGTTAGCATATGTCCTGGTTACTATTCTACTGCTGTAAGGACACACCATGACCAAGGCAACTCCTATCAACAAAGCTTTAATTGAGAGCCAACTTAAAGTTTTATAGTCTCTTAGCATTATAACAGGCAGCACAGTGGCAGGCAGGGAAGCATTAGCCTGAGAGCTTACATCCTAATCTATAGGCAGGCAGGCAGGTAGAAAGATTAGAGAGAGAGAGAGGGAGAGAGAGAGAGCACTTGAGCTTGGCTTGGGCTTTTGAAACCTCAAAGCTAACCCTCAGTGACACATACCTCCTCCAACAAGGCCACACCACCCAATCCTTTCCTAACAGTTCCACTAACTGAGGACTAAGCATTCAGCCCAGGGTGGGGAGGAATTCCCATTCAAGCTACCACAGAGTGTGATGTGTAGCACATTAGCCTCTCTCTCTNTGTGTCATTCTACTCACTTGTCAAATGTCTTTGAGTACCCACTCCTCAGCTTTCTGACGGTACTAATTTATGAAACATTTATGAAGATAGGAAAAATTTAAGTTCCTTTTCTCCTGTGCTCAGTAAAGAGACAATAGTTACTATGGATCATGCCTCAAATTAGGGAAACTAAATTATGATTCCATTCCTCTTTGGAAATCAGTTAGCTTCTCATATTAGCTATATATAACTCACATTCACAAATTAAATTAGACTCAAATTCACCTAAACTACTCTGCATCATAGCAGAGCACACAATTTGACACTACCAAGAATTCTCATATTTTTATGTCAGTATAAAATAACAGTTTATATCCTGAATGTCTTTGTTTTAATAAATGGAGCAATTGATGCTTTGACACATTGTTGGTCAGTTTTTGAATAGATGGTTTCTGTTCTGATCTATTGTCTTGGGGTGTTTATTGATGCTTTGTTGGTACATTTTACAGATTTTAAAGGCAAAAGAAAGAAAATCTAGTATAGCTTTTTTCACCAAAAAGTACCTATACACCTGCCCAACCCTATACAAGCTCACTAGTAACGTATACTTTAATAACTTACATTTGAAAAGCATTCTGCTACTTAGAAATCTTCTCAGTATATTGATCAATGGTACAACAGTAATCTGGGTATCTTCTTGCCCATTTACAAATGAGAAAGTGAAGCTCAGGGAAGTGGAATGTACTTTCTAATACCTCATAGTAACTAAAAAAAACCTAGATTTAAATAAGCTTAAGTTCCTTAAAACAATGCTTCCTCTACAATTCTGTAAAATGGATGTTAGAGGGGCTGGGAGAATGCTCAGCAGAATACTTGCTGCTATTGCAGAGGATCCAGAACCCAGAACACACAGAATGGCACTCACAACCACCTGCCCCTCCAGTTCCAGGGTGATGGATGTGTGTATTAAGATAACACATCACATTTAAGGTTAGGAAAGGGAAAAAAAGTTGTTATCCTAGCCTGACAATTTGGCATACAATTAGGCCTTCATCAGTTTTATTCACAATAAGGAAAACGGACGTGGAGGGTTAGTGGGTAATTATTCTCCTACCATCTTCTCTGCACTGAATTGCCAGACAATTTTGAGTAAAGCATGCCTCCTTGTATTTAAATGATCTTGTAAAGAATGCTCTATGCCCAACTCATTTGTTTAAAGTGCAGATCTACCATGACAAACCTATCATCAATTCATTTTGAGGAAAGGGTAATAATTAAAGTGTTATTCTCATTCTTCCACTGCAAGTCATTTGACCTGTGTTAAATCAAGTATCAAATGTTCATTCATTATTTCTACATGAAGAATTCAGCCATCTCAAAAAAGTATAAATCTTCATTTGTCAAATTTAAACTGTACCTGTCCCAGTTGCTATCAGAGCTCATAGCTCTTTATTTTTTAAAGGTAGTAAAATATTGTCAAGCCACACAATGTCCCTTCAGTCTCAGACAACCGCTAGAATCAATACTGTGTGTAACTTGTTAAGGAGAACAGAAGACAAGCATAGTCTCGTTAAGCATATTGAGCTGTGATAGTACAGGAGACTCCCTTGTGTGGCCTGTGATCAATTTTAATCTCCTAACCAGAAATAAAAGAATGCAAACTACTGATTCCAGATCCATCTTGAAAGAAAAAAACTATATAGATTTGCATATCTGCACCTAAAATGAAAGAGTTAATTCAACTGGCATTCCAGGAAAGAATACATCTAAATTATAATTCCCCATCATTCCTCTCCATACTTCCAGGTCCTCTATTGAGATAACTAAAAACATATAAAGTATACACAAAGACATCTTTGTGGAGATATGATCAACACACTACAGAAAAGACCCTATAATTGTATGTTTTATTGATGCATGGTTTCAAATGGAGTCAGGTTATCTAACACAATTTTATATAATTTTTATGTTTTTATAGTCTCAAATATACTAATAATTTTATGCATAATTTATCAAGGTGAAATTACTAATGTTTATAAGTAAAAGAATGCAACATCTAGTTAAATCATAAACAACTGGTTCCAAAATGCATATATTCATGTACACGGGTCCATTTAAAGGATTTTAGAATGCAAAGTATCTGTAATATCGAAAATAGAAAATATCACCCTGCACAATGTTTATTCCTATAACTAAATCTGTCTGTATACATGCACATACATATATATGGTAAAGCATTTACCTATAAGTGCGCATATGTCCTTATTTTTCTATAAGAATAAAAAGTAAGATATTTCATTGTTTCCTGAGAAGTGAATATAAGGTATTTGATTTTACATGGACAATCAAGGTAGTTATAATTTTAAACTTTTGTAGTTATAGTTTTCTCAACGTTATCAGCAAAATTACTTCCACATATCACTATTATGAACACAGCAGCTTCTGTGTCTGTATATTCACATACCTTGTGAACTGATGGTATGGACAGGGATCCCAGAGTCGGAATCTTAAGTCTTACCCTCAAGCCTGCTTCATCCAGTGGTGGGATCTTAAGCAATTTCACTGAACACCTTTTAATCATAGGCTCCTTATCTTTAAGATAATAATAAATTCTTCAACAGCATAGGGATTATTAGGACTTTGTAATTAAAGTAGAAAACGAGGGCAAATCTAGACATGTTTGGGGGACTCAACTGTTGACTTGTGAGGTGTTAGCTCCAGGAAAATATATTTTGTCTCGCTCATTCATTGTTTCATAAACATTGCTTATGTGCTCTGGATGTCACAAAGACTGTGTTAGACAATAAAGATGAGCCAAACACTCTAACAATCTGACCTTCCAAAATGTTTAACTTCTTCTGGGAACTAGCCTTTGAATTTGCAATTAGAATACTAATATTTATCTTGGAGAACTGCTATTAGGATCAAATGTAATTAATTATGTAAAATTCCCCCTCATAGTCCCAGCTACATAAAAGAGATGGTCAACATATGCTCACAGAATGAAGGAATAAAAACACTGGCAGAATAAATGGATTAATGGATGCTTGGTTAGGTGAATTGGTGGATGTATATATAAGATTTGTTATATAAGAGAGAATTAACTAATTGAGCAAGTATCAGTACAGAGCTGACCCTGACAGGCAAAATGTAAATGTTGAGATAGCAGGATGATTTAGTAGGTAAAGGTGTCTGTAAAACAAGCCTGAGGAGCTGAGTTCAATCACTAGGGCCCACATGATGGAGAGAACCAACTCCTAAAAGTTGTCCTTTGACTTCCACAATCCCACCAACACACACACTCGCACACACATACACACACGTTCAT
>LZPO01067387.1:18888-30668 GCA_001675575.1 Neotoma lepida
ATCTCTGTGAGTTCGAGGCCAGCCTAGGCTACCGAGTGAGTTCCAGGAAAGGCGCAAAGCTACACAGAGAAACCCTGTCTCGAAAAAACAAAACAAAACAACAACAACAAAAAATTAAGGTTGCAGTTTTAAAGGTTCAAGAAATCCATGAACTATATAATGTAAAAGCATGTGTTATAGGACACTGTGGGCCTCAAAGTGGGTAACACCTTGCTGTTCTTAGCTTTTGTGTCACAGTTAGTATTAGAAGTGATTCNGTTTGTTCCTATATTGCTTATTTAATAGAAACTTTTAAAATGTGGATGCTTCTTTCTCTTAAACGCATGCACAGTTAGATTTCACTGCTTTGCTTAGATGGATGTTCCTCCTCCTCCTGTTCCCCACCCTTTTCCTTATCTCTTTCCCCTTCTTCTAATTTACCTTAGTTTGGGATCCCTGGAGCAACGAACTTGAGGCTATTAAAAAAATTGAGAGGATTGTATCAAGCCTAGAAAACAATGGAGCATTCGTTCCTTTTCTGTTACTTGGACGACATACCCGACAGAAGCAACTCAAGGGTGGAAGGGTTTCTTTGGCTCATAGTTTAAAATGGTTAGACAGAAATGTGAGTATGTGGTAGAACAGATAAGTTGACATTCCAAGGGACCAGGAGGCAGAGTTCTACTGGAACCAGGGGCAGGAATAGCCTCCAAAGCCCTGGCTACAGACCTGTACTCCNAGGCAGTTCTCATATTCCAGGGGGCCCATTGCCTCCCCAAATAGCTGCCAGCTCAGGAACAAGTGTGCACNTAATGAGCCTGTTGGGCACATTGCAGACTCAAGCCCTCATAGACAGCAAGAGGGAAAGTAAAATGGGGAATAAGGGTGCTACTGATTTGTCCTTAATTTAATGAAAATGGATAATAGTGGTCCCACAAGCTGCCTCTCCACAGAGGAGTAACCATGTCTTAGAAGAAATTTCTGTCTGGGTCAGTTTATTTCCTGGCCTTCCTTTTGTCTTTCTGTTATGCAAACTTACCCCACATTACTTCTTTTTTTGCCTGGCCCCTTAGCAGGTACAACAAACTATCATCTATGTGGTTTGTGTGAGGCTTAGGCAATGTAGGTATTGGGGTGTAGGAGAGAATCATACAACAGCCTTGCCCATTCTCATGGGATGGTGAGTCTGTTATACAGGAGTCAGGTCCAGTCTAGCAGCAGACATTGCATGAAGACATCACTGGCTTACATCAGAGCGGGAGAGCAGCATGCTGCACACTTCTGTGACATCACATATAGTGAGTTCAGTACAGTCTCTGCATAATTGCCTAAAATGGAAGTACCCTTAAAACACCCACTTGTCTTTCCACAACAATCAAAATAGCTCAAAGTGCAGCAAAGACCCACACATGCTGTTTATTTTAAGATAAATTGGTGGCTATCANCTCAGGGCCATTTTGCCTCCAAGTAAACCAATGACAATCTGTGGAAAACACATGGATGGTCACCATATGAGGGGTGCTTCTGACATCTAGTGAAACAGACACACTACCTAAACATTCCAGGATAGATATGACAGTCTTCACTAATAAAATATTATTCACTTCAAAAAGTCTTGGTTGAGAAGTGTTGATGTAGGCAAAGGATGTAGATTTTTTAAAAAAAAATATTTTTGGAAGGTTAATTTGTTTTTATTCAACAGTTTAAATAAAATCTCAAGCTCCTGCCCCTTCAACCTTGGTTCTACATTCCAGCCTAGTCTGCCCTTTGAAAACCTCCTTTGTGGACAGTCAGTGCCTTAGGACAAGTGGNGCCTCAGCAGCTCCCAGGAGAACAAGTGCAGAGAGCCCTGGGCAAATTCCATTCTGTAACACTGTACTTAACTCACNGTGCGGCACACAGAGGGTAAACTTTGATCTTTCCTTCCTCTTGCTCCAAAATCAAGAATTCAGGCTAGAATCTTGAAGTCTGCTTTATTATGATCATTTACGGAGGAAACCCACATCAGTGTGTAAACACCATTTTGGATATGCAAAAGTGAAAATTGCTACTTTGTATGAGAGAGATATTTTACTGCACAAATTAGAAAAACTCAAATGCTCTACCTCTTCTTTTGGGTCAGACTTAGTTAATTTGGCAGAAGTACTGGGCTCATTAATATCTGGTTTAATTTTAACTTATCAACAACCATTAGCCTTTGAAATTCCTGAAATGGTTATTTTCTACTATTTTTTCTTTCATATTTATATTTTAGGGCGTAGGGATGTAGATCACTCAGTAGATTCTTGCCTAACATCTTTGGAACTCTGGGTGGGATCCCTGGCTCCTCCTAAGCCTAGGTGTGGTGGTTACAAGTGCTTTAATCCCAGNGCTGGGGGGTAGAGTCCAGAGAATCAAAGTTAATGATCATAGATACTAACCAAACCCAACAAACTGGACTGANTTCCATTTCTGCATGTCCCAGTTGTGTAACTTCAAGGAAATTAGTTGAATGTTCTAACTGTAATTTCCTCCATTATATAACCTANAAGAGTACATTAAATAATATAATCATCTCATGGTAGTGTCTCTGAGAAATAAGTATTCAACAATATTANTGACAGATTATTGTATGCTATTTAAAAATGGGTATATTGAACCTTATAACTTAAAAAAATTCTGTCAATTTACTTTATTTACTAGCAAGATAGTCTTTCTGGGAGCTATATGCTTTTCACATGTGTTTTACATGTTTTATTGGCTTATTTCCTTCCCTCCCTCTCTCCTCTTTCTTCCTCTTCTAGTCACCCTGCCCCACGCCATAGTGCTAGGGATATAATCCCAGACAAGCAAGGACTCTATGCCTGAGCTATACTACCAGATTCATTGGCATGTTTTTCTTCAGAACAACATCATTTTTCAACTCCTTTAAACTACAGTGATTCTCATGTATTATTAGATTTCAGCANGATAACATTATACTAAAAAGTTTGTTTCTGTTAAACTGAAATTTTGAGACCACAGAGACACACAGACACAGGCACAGACATGAAGACACACACACTGTGTGTCAGCATCTTCTTAAAGATAACNTGTTAAGCACCCTTTGCCAGATCGGTGACCTGTGATAGCTTTAGACATGGGGGTTGGCATGCAGTTCGAGAGCCATCAGTCACTCTAAATGCCACCAGGCTGCGGCTTTCTTCAAGGCTGCAATCTTGTCTTCTGCTGGCTCAGCTCTAGCATTTCTCATGCTTTTCCTGCTTCTTTCACACTAAAATGATGCNTGTCTGCAAGAGAGTTCATGCAAACAGGGAGGATATCATGTGGGGGGAGAGGTTAGAGGGAGATAGGAGAGGGCAGTGACAAACATGTGACATGACAGCAGAATGGGGGACTATCTTGGAAAGAAAGAGAATCAGCCAGACAACAGGAGAGGGGAATGCATGTGAACAGAGCANCATGATGCATGCATATGGTGATTCCAATTTGTGTGCTAACCAAAAATAAGAGAAAGTAAAAATTCAAGAAAGGATGATGTTTCCTGGCATGAATGAAAACAATGAGAAATCAAAGCAACTTGGACTGAAATTTTTATAGTTCTGAAGACTTTTTAGTCATTTCCCTGTGAAACATTTCAGTAGTAAAGTACCTTGTTTAATTCATTTTTTCAGGTACATTAGACTCTGAGGAGTATAAACACANAGGACAACATAGTTGCTGTGTTTATTTTTGTATTGAAAATCCTCAGGAACCACAGCTGTGTACAGAATAACTAAGGCCATTTAGCATGGTTTCTACCATGTGTAACTTTTTATTATTATTATCAAAGGAACAAACAGCAGTAGTCGTANTTTATTAAAGACTGCTATACGTTAGATGTTAGCCCATGCACTTCACATGGATTGTTTCAGTAAACTTTCACTTAAATTATAAATCTGTCAATCACTCAATTTACAATGGNGTATGCTAAAGCCCACAGAAAGAAGGCACGCACCCTATGTCATACAGTTTGCAACTTATAAGCAAGGCAGACCCCTCACTAGAGTCATAGTTATTTTATCTCACATTTCAGCTTTCCCTGTCATAATTAAGAACATTCAGGCCTTATGTTTTAATTATACAAACAAACAAAGTGAGCTAAAATTAAATTGAATCATAATTAAATATCTATCTTTCCCCCTCCCCTTTAGATCAATAATATACAGATTCTTGAAAGCCTTTTTAATTGCCATATTGTGAAGTGGGCACACAGGAATTCATCACTTATGTCTTCACTAAGCATCACTCATTAATTTATACATTCTCCTCAACATTTCAGGTAACATTTGAAAATGGTGTGATGGACACTTGATTTTCTTCAAGGTGTATTAAAAGTCTTCTCTAGTTGCTGGGTTCATTTTCAGACCACTATTTTTGTGACTTGGGAAAGCTTTTATCCACAAGCTGATCACAGGAGAGACTTTGAAGAAGCATGCTGCCCCACAGCCCGATCTTCTTTAAACAGGGACCAGTGATGGCGNGAATTCCTTCTCCACACNTCTGTTCTGTTATTATGCGGCCTGGGGCCTTGTGTTCTGATTGATGCTGACTTACCCATTGCAGTGGCCCCTTAACAGTTTGTTCCTTTTAGTCTGCGTCTATTGGCTTCATTCCTCTTCCTGGCATTTCAAACGAAATCTCACTTTGCAACCCCCGCCCCCCTCCTTGACTAAACTTTGTCTCCCTAGCCACTATGGGATGTCTGAACCTCTTAATTAGCCCAGGGATCAAGTAACCTTTTCAGCCTCATTTCATGTACTCTGCTCTTGGCTTCCCTTAAATGCCCCGAGTTTGCCTCACGTACTGTCTTCACTAATATCTGTTCCGGTTATTTTGGTCTGTGATGCCCTTCTGCCTTGCCTTTTTGCTTTGTGATTTTTGACACCTTTTAAGCCTCAGTTCAAATGTCCAATGTTTTTGGCCTTTTCTGCAGCTCCTGTGACTCCCAGCAGTAGAGAGGGAGCTGATCATTTATACTCTTCAGAATTCTAAGATAATTGGCCTCACACTAATAGATTCATCATATTCTGAACTCAGTAGAGGCTAGTCTTCCTTTCTTACACATGGGCTCTGCTCCTTCACACAGAGAAGATGTTACTTGTAGGTTTCCCACATTAATACTAGGTAGTATTGATTTCAGACTCCTAAGGAAATGCTAGTCCATTTTCTCCAACTCTAAATACAAGATATTTATTGAATGGTGATACTTTATATAAAGATGATTAAGTTTTTACAAAATAGCTAGTTTTTGCATAACTTGCAATGAAAAATATCAATAATGAATATGACCACTCATGCTATCATAGTGTAACAGGGTAATTCAGAGTCATAGAGTTCAACTTGATAGGTATCCCAAGGTGGGCCTGAACTCACAATCCTTTTGTGTTAGTCCCTCAAGTGCTGCGATCACAGGCATTGGCCACCACAGCAATTAGAACATTTATAAATATTCCTGTGGTTAGTATGTACTCATCACAGTGTACACCTTCAGATGTATTTAGTGTAAATATGAATTTATTACATAGATTCATTCAATCAAGACACATATTTTTGTGCAACCAATATTTATTTAGGAGTCTAAAAATATGTATTGGGGATGGAGAAATGGTTTTCAGTAGTGTGTCGGTTATGAAAGCATAAGGACCTGAATTTGATCCCTAATACCCACTTAAAAAGCTAGGTGTGGGGCTGGCAAAAATGAGTCGGGTGGCTTAACTAGTAAGGGCGTTTGCTGCCAAACCTGAAGACCTGGTTTTGATCCTCCCTGACTCCTGAAGTCGTTCTCTGACCTCCACAATCCTACTGTGGCACATGCATGCCAACTCATGTACACACTTACACACAGAGAGATGCACATACATACAGACACATGTACATAGACACACACACACGCACACACACTCTAAAGTCAAAAAATACTAAAAAAGTAAAATTTGAAGTCATGCATCTATGCGTCTATCGCAATAGTGTTGGAACGGTTTCGAATACTCAGAGCTCATTGGCCAATCAGTTTAATCAACCAGAGAGGTCCAGGTTCAGTGAGAGACCCTGCCTGATAAAACAAGATGGATAGTAATAGATGAAGTCACCTAACAGCAACCTCTGGTTCCCACGTGCACAAGTGTACCCTCATGCACATGTACCTTCTTGCTCTTGCTTTCTACCCCCACCCCACCCCACCCCATCTCTCTCTCCAAGATGATTTCTATTTTTCAGGTACCAATTCAGTAAGCCTCTAAGACTTGTGATACATTCCACAGTAACGACACAGTTTATATTCTAAATGCTCCTCTAAGGCCCATTTCTTTTTAAAATATAATATTCTTTATTTAATCTTTGAGAATATCCCAAGTATTTACAGTGTATTTTGATCATACTCACCCACCACACCTCCACTCCAAGTCTTCTGGGATTCCCCACACTCTACATCCCCTCTCAACTTCATATTTTCTTTTAAAAAAGTATACACTAAGTTCAGTTACCACTGCCCATGCACGTGGGTGTGGGTCCCTGCGATAGGTCATGGTCAGTCTAATAGGGACCACACATCCGAAGATGCTTAGCTCCAGTTCTTCCCACCCTTGGCTCAAGAAACTTTGTGCCTCCTCTTCTGAGAAATTCCCTGAGTTTGGGGGAGAGGGTGAGATGTCCCATTTGCACCTGAGCACTTCACAGACACTTGTCCTCTTCATTTTGATCTGTTCTAAGATTCTGTATTAATCTCAATGAATAAAAATGTCTCTCTGTGCAGGACTGTCAGGGGCACTAATCTGTGGGTATGGAGATATGTGTGTAGAAGGCAGTTTGTTATTGTGCTCATTTAGCAAAGTAGTGGGGCCAGTATCTTAACAGCTTAGTCCCATCCTGGTGTCACTGGAAATGGAAGGAACAGTTTAAGAAATGGAGCACAGTAAGAGGCTTCCTGGTCATTGAAGGCTCTACCCTGGAAGGGTGACTGGGAACTCAGAAACTTTCTTTCTTTAATTTTGGCATCCTGACCAGGAGGAAAGTGATTTTTATTCTGCCACATACTCCCACCATGAAGTTTTGCTTTCTCATTAGAGAAATAATAGAAATGTGCCTGCCCAATCACAGTCTGGAACTTCTATAACCAATGGCCAAAGGAAACCCTTCCTCTTAGTATGTTTATTATCATATGTGTTTGTTACAGTATCAGAAAGCTAATGAATAATGTAGAATTGTGGGGTTGGAGAATGCAGTCTCTTTTTTTTTTAGCTTTTTTTTTTCTTTGTGTTTACTGTGAGTTTGAGGATTTGAACTGGCTCATTAATTGTGAATAAGAAAGTTTGTGGGCTTTATACACTGCTGTTAAAAAGCACTTACAATGCCCACATTGCACAGTACCTCTTCAATGCGAATTCATTTTTCTTTTCGTCTTAAGAAACTCTCTAATCAAGCAAAGGAAAGCGAAGGTTGTGGGCTCCATTTACATCCTGCCAAGAGCCAGCGAAGTTTCTCAGACTCACTATGGGCTTCCATCTTGCATTTTTTTAATTGCCATCCATCTCTAGGTTCTTTATTCTTGCAAATCTAAAGTGAGGGTGTGAACTATATGGGGTTCCAACTCTATTTAATTCTGCCTTGAGAAACAAAAGAAGTAGACAGTGAGGAACTTCACGCAATCCACAAGAGTGCTTTTTATTTCATGTCAACCTTCTGGCTTTCTGTTCATTTTTATGCCTATAAATGTTTTGCCTGGATGTATACATGTCCATCATGTATATTCCTGGTGCTGACAACATCTAGAAGAGGGCGTTGGATCTCCAGGAACTGGAGTTAGGGTGACTGTGAACAATCATGGGTTCTGGGAACTGGACCCAGGTCCTTTGTAAGAACAAGTGCTTTTAACTGCTAAGCCATCTCTCCAACTTCAAATAATATACAAACTGGTTTCCTTTTTAACAAACATGAACAAAGCAGTGAACAGAAGCCTCATTTTGCTCCTTTTTTTAGTGTAAGAATAGGTGATTTTGTTATTGTAGATATAAAAGTAAACCAATCTCTGGCATATTTGAATCTTCATGTCATAGTTCAATTTTTCATGACATCCGAGATGCTAAAGATGTAAACGTGCTATTGTGTTCAATGCTCTTTTGACAGCTAGACATTCTTTTGATAGATGTTGGATTTTTTGTTTGTTTGTTTGTTCAAATATTGTATTGACAAACACATCTGCATATATCTCAGTTCAAAACAATCTTCAGTTCTGGGAACAGTTGAGAAACAGCTGCCAGCTGATACTACAGTATAGAAGCACCTGCTGGGCTGGTCCCTGACGTGAAGCATTTTCACTTGCTTCTTAAGAACCGACAGCTGGGCTGCTAAGAAATGATTTGCAAGGCTATGAGGAGTAGCACTTCAGACATGGCATCCCAGGTTACAGATGAGCACAGTGGAGAGAGGCACAGTACACCGGTTTGAGTATGTGTACACTTTTGCAGCTAACTGGCATTTTGTTTGAGTTAATGAATCAGGAACCTAAAGAAATAAGGCTTTGGTTTAATCCAATTTCATTGTTTACATGCTTTTGTTATTTCTCTCTGCAAAGGAGAACTGTTTTTTTTTCTCTTTTAAGAACAATGTCTGATAATTTCTCTAGTTTATATATTAAAAATTATCAGGCATTAAAATTTTGAGTTCGAGACAGTAAATAAGCTAACTGTTGGATGACAAAGAAAGGGAAATTTTCTGTTTCACGGGTCAGAGTTCAGAAGATACAGGATTTGTGTATGTGTGTGTGTATGTGTGTTGTTTGTGTCTTTAAGGTAAAAAATTTGAACTTACTGAATCTGAATCGAATATAGAAACTCATGAAATGTGTCAGACTGGCCAATTAAAACCAATTCATAAATTATGTGACAAAAATTGCTTTAAAATGAAGGAGTAAAATGTATGAGTTGGAGAAAAACAGTTTGTTTTGTCTGGGAAGATTCTTTTATTTGAAATTTTTGTGATGATTCATTATATTGCTGATACTTGTATGTTAAGATACATTACTATCTGGTACAAAGTCTTAGAAAAAAGTTGAAAATAGCATTTTAAAATCATATTTACTATTTTGGTTTTTACTTGATTTAGTCCATCAGCTTAAGGACAGGTTCTTTAAGAGTATTTTGAGTAAATAGCATCATGTGTATTTCTGGTGATGTGATTTATTATAAGTTTGTTATGTGTAGATGTACAGTAGTCTCTCTTATGTGCAAGATATATATTCCCCAAACACCAGTTGAGACAGTATAAAGTACCAAATTCTCTCTCTGTTTTCCCTATACATATATGCTCCTGACAAAGTTCAACTTGTAAGTTAGGCACAATAATAGATGAATCACAATGTCTAATAGTAAAATGGAAGGAGTTTAACAATTCTTTATGAATAAAATATGAATGCTATCTGGCTCTTGCTCGACCACCACAGGCTGGTGTTTCATACATCCTGGAATAGTGGACAGAGGGATGACCCATTTTCTGGGTGCGATAAAGTGAGACAACATGAGACTGTATCATGCTACTGGAAGAACATGTAGTTTAAAACTTGAAAATTTTTATTCAATAACTTTGGACCTTGGTTGATTATAGAAAACTAGAATCCTACTGTCTGTAGATTATCTCTTAGTATTGTATTTTGTTTGGACACAATGAAGATAAAAAGAGAGGGAAGTAGCTGTGTCTCTGTGGAATCCCTCAAAGCTGGGACAGCTCTGGAAAGTAGGACCTGTGGTCCTCATCAAACTTAGACAGCCAAATGCCCCTCCATTGGCACATCCTTCCCAGTAAAGCACTTGGTCACATTTTAGGGTAAACTCTTTGTCCTGAGCAAAGAATTCATCATGGAGATTCCTTGTTCTTGAGGTGCGCACCTTCTTCCTTCACAGAAGTAAGTGGGGCTGCGTTTCACTTTGCAAATTGCAACAAACAAAAATTTTGTTCGCTCTGATGGTCCTGCCCTTTCATTATTGTAATGAATGAATGAGAAGATAGCCTCTTTGGTTTGTGTTTTATTTATATCCTTAACATTTACTTTGCAACATCCTGGTCATTTGGACTCCTAGAAAACAGTGAGGAATAAGAAGTCCTGCAAAGTACCCTCAAGTTCTTCAACATTCTATGAAACATGTTTTTTAAATAGCATTACTAGTAATATATCAATATTGGCAAATGACATTTTATCTACACTATAGCAGGTTCAATTTTTTATGAATAAAATCACTCTCAACCAACCAGTTATATTTCAATAAAATATATTTCTTTTATCTTTTATCATTATATTTTTATTTATTTATTTTTTGAGGGTAGGGGCACACAGGTACCACAAGAGAGGATGTCTGAAGACAACTTGAGGAAGTAGGTTTTTTCCACCCATCATGTAGGTCCCAGGGATAAACTTAGATGGTCAGGTTTGGCAGCAAGTACCTTGCCCTGCTTAGCCATCTTGCTGTCCCTTGACACACTTCTTAAGAAAGGACTTGGTTCATAGCTATCCAATCCAGAATTTTGTGTAACACTTGATGTGCCCCCAGGGTGTGTCCTCCAAGGGAAATCACTTGTTAGCACCACCATGGAGGGGAAGAATTTAATCTTAACAAGAAACAAAGAATTTCCTTGAGATTTTCAGAAACCATGAGGAATAATATCTTGTCCAGCCCTTTAACCCTGAAAGCCTCTTGATACACTGTGTGGCCTTTAGATTAGAGACCTCCAGCATTTGCCTTTTTCCCCCTTGACTGTTATAAAATAAAATGTGATAAAACAAGTACTAACATGTCAGAATTAGACAAAACAAACAAATAGAAGAAAAAATACTCAATAGAAGACACATGAAGCATAGACCTACTCATGCACAAACTCAAGAATCCCATAAAAACACTGAACTGGAAACCGTTGTATATCCACAGAGAAACTGATACAGAACTATGCAGGCTCTGTGCATGCTGCCTCAGTCTCTGTGAGTTCATTTGAGATTTAATCATGTTAACTTAGAGGGCTTTGTTTTCTTGTGTCCTCCATCCCTTCAGGCTCTTACCCCCTTTCTGCCCCCTCTTCTGTAGGGTTCTCTGAACCTTGAGAGGAGGGATTTGAGGGGGGACAACCAGTTTAGGGCTGAGTGAGTGTTCCAAGGTCTTTCACTCCCTACATGTCTGGTTATAGAATTCTGTATCTGTTCCTATCTGCTGCAGGCAGAAGTTTCTCTGATGATGACTGATCCAAGCACTGATCTATGAGTATAGAAGAATATTATTAGGACTCATTTTATTGCTATATTCCTTTAGTAGTACAGTGGTATTTGGTTTTCCCATAGGTATCTGGCTATCTAGTCTCAAGTTCTTGGTCACCCATGAAGTGTCAGGTATGGGTTCCAGCTCATAGAATGGGACTGAAGTCAAATCAGATATTGGTTGGTTACTCCCACAAGCTTTGTACGAACAATGCACTAGCATAGCTTGCAGGCAGGACACTATGAAGACCAAAGGATTTGTGAAACTTCTAATGGAAGGCTGTTACCTTTCACTGCAGCCTTGGCTATGTCAGGAAGCTCTAGAAATAATAGAAACTTTAAAAATTTAGCAGAAGCGGGCTGGAGAGGTGGCTCAGAGGTTAAGAGCATTGACTGTTCTTCCAGAGGTCCTGAGTTCAATTCCCAGCAACCACATGGTGGCTCATAACCATCTGTAATGAGATCTGGTGCCCTCTTCTGTATACATAATAAATAAATCTTTAAAAAAATTAGCAGAAGCAATCCTTTTAGGCAGTAGCATAAAGCA
>LZPO01067388.1:3365-13559 GCA_001675575.1 Neotoma lepida
TGACCTTGACTGATGCCAGACATGCATATGGTACACATACATTCATACAAGCAAAACACTCATACACATAAAATTAAATTAATTAATAAATAAATGTTTTAAAAGCATTTGGAAGATGTGTTGCAAGTATCTTGCCAAAGTTTGAGACAATCAAACCAGTGACAATCAAANCAGTGATTGACACCCAAACCAGTGACAACTGAATCAATGACAATGAAGCTATTGACACCCAAACCAATGACAACCAAATCCCAGTCACAACTGAACCAGTGATGACCAAGCCAGTAGGCATCAGCTCCAAATACTGAGTTTTTAAGCTTCAAGTCAAAATATGTCATCTGACATGTAATTGTTGACTTACAAATCTACTTAGACATACATTTTATGATATTTCAAAGTTGATCATATTTAATCTGATGTGATGAACTATTCCTTCCTGAAAAATAAGCTACTTAGGAATAGGTCTGTGTCCAGACTCTGAAATGCTTGGTTTCTGAATATTCACAGATCTTTGCTGAATACTTTTGGTGAGAAAATAAAAGCTGGCTTAACCTAGGTGGAAATTGACAGCAAATTTCAGAATATAGTGAGTGATGAAACTGACTTGACTTGAAATGTCAAGTTGAAATGTCCCCATAGACTTGCCTATATGCTAATCTGATACAGGCATTTTCTTAATTGAGGTTTCCTCTTCACAGATGACTCTCTTTCTTGTGTCAACTTGACCAAAAAAACTATCCAATACTCTCCTTTCACCTCTGTTTCTGAGGATTGAACTCAGGTAGTCAGGTTTGCATGGCAAGTACTTTTACCCACTGAACCATCTTGCTGGCTCTCATTTTTTAATGGGCAGTATTATCATATACAACAGACATTCAATATTTTTAAATTGTGTTAAAAAGAAATGAAATGTTATATTTCTTTTAGATTTTGCACATTGGCTAGTATATGTGAGTGTACACATGTGTGAAAGAAACATAAAAAACCATTATTAGAAGATCTTTAGTGAAGACAGATACAGTGGTACATGCTAGTAATCTCAGCACTTGCAAGGCAGAGGCAGAAGAAAGATTGCAAGTTCAAGGACAACCTGTATAACATAGTGAATTCCAGGACAGCTTAGAGTGACTGTCCTAGCATCTTTTCTTGTTGCTGTGATAAAATAAATTAACAAAAGTAACTTAAGGCAAAAGGGTTTATTAATCACAATTCCACTCCATCATTGTAGGAAATCAAGGTGACAGGAACTTGAAGCAACCAATCACACATAGCCAACGGTCATGATCAATAAACTCATGTATCCTAGTGTTCAACTCTCTTTCCCTAATCTTATACAGTCCAGGGCATCATCTCTGGGGAATGGATGTCACCTACTGTGGGCATATCTTCCCATACTGACTAACATTTAAGATAATCCCCAATAGGCATGCTTACAGACCAGCCTAATCTAGACTCATTGAAACTCCCTTCCCAGGTGTCTAGGTTGTGTCAAGTTGACAATGATGACTATCACAGTGATGTATGAGATGCTGTCTCAACACTTTTTTAAATATAATGGAGAAGGAAAAGAAGAGGAGGAGGAAGAACAGGAGGAGACAAACTTCAGTAAAAATAAATTTAGTGTTTTCCTGTTTTTCCACGCATAGAGTTCACCAGAGTCNTCCCACCATATGAGACAGACTCATGGCTCAGGAACAATTTTCATGTGGTGGGAACTTGCAGCCTCTTTCAGTGGCTCTAAACTGCACTTATTGCCAAGGTCACTGTGGTTTTCAGAGCCTCACTTTTCTAAGACTGAAAATATTTTGTTACTCAAAAAATGTCACATTATTTACATAAATATAAATAAATTATGCTTATCATATAATTTAGATAAAGAGAGCTTAGGTCCAAATCAAAATAAAAAACAGGTTATTTGCACTGAAGTCGCCATCTCTTAGGAGAGCCCAAAGGTATTTATAGAACAGCCCTCTCAATGCTGCTCTGCTGGATTCCATCACTTCTCCTTGAGTCTTCAGCTTTGTTTATACTATTTCTAGCTGCCTTCATCCATCTGCACTTCTATAATAGGATGCCACAGGCCGGGTAATTTGTGAAAACAGAAGTTTATTTCTTCACAAATTTGGAGGCTGAGAAGCCCACGATCATGGTGCTGTCATCCAGAGAGGGCCTTCACACTGCCTCTTTGGTGACAGAGGGCAAGAGAGGACAAATGTCATGGCCTCACTTAGCAGGAGAGTGAGGGCAGACACCAAGCCCATTTCTGTAGTGGCACTAAGCCGTTCATGAGGGAGGGTCTCTCAGAGTTTACACACTCCCTCTCAGCCCCCACCCCTAAGAGTGTTCAAGCCCTGTCTTCAGTTTTCTCTTTTATACCCCCTACCTCAAAGAGAGGCTTCTGTAAAGCTCTCCAGTCTAAGAAATGGGGGATAAATAGAAGAAAATATTAAGAAGGTACTCTGCCATTTAAAAGGCCCAAATTTAAAACTTAATCTATTGTTGCTTAACTATCCAAGATCATAGAGAATGATAAAAATTTCAATTCATTTAATAGATACAGAATAAGTTTACTGCCCAATCCTGTAAAGGCAAAATATGTTCTAAAAACCAAATCACCTAAACCCCAAATTGAACATATGAAGGGATTAAGTATTTCTAAAAGGTCTTCTCTATCCATCATAAATCTATATATGAACAAATAACCTTGATGTTTGACTTTGCCCACCTCCATGTGACTATTCTTTCCCTCCCCTCAGTATTATCTCCATCCTTTATGCTTAGACCACATCAAATCACTAAGATCAGTTCTGATCTTGAGTGTTTAATTAAAAAAGAAGCCATTTTTTGTGGGCTAAACATCAAGTCATTGGCACTTTCCCACCCCTTTGGCCTGGTTCTGCAGTTTGAAGTGGGGTTTTGTTTTTCAAGTGTCTTCAATCTCTTGATTGACCATCTATTTGTTTAGAACTAGTCAGAAACTAGCCTTTGAAAAAAAGTCCTGAAGCCAAGTTGATTTCTGTAGCTCTCATTTACAATTGCTAACATGAATCTCAAAGCTAAAGGCCTCTGACTAACTTCCCAGGTATGACCCCAGCTGCTGAAGATGTTGAAAGCATTGCTATCTCCACTGCTGGATGGGCCAGCTTCCTCTGAACACAAGGTAACCATTTTCTTTCCCCATCTGACCAATGCCCACAGAAGTTTTGAATTGTGTTTGGGTATCAGTCCCTGTGACTACTTATTTTGATTACCACATAGCACCTGACAAGGACAGGCTTAATTATGTGTTACCTCTCCATCCTTAATCACTAAACTTTGCATATGACCCCACACAACAGCATGTTAATAAAAAAAAATACTAAGGAGACACTGCTTTTGATATACCAGTTTTTTGAAGAACACATGTAATGCACATACATATACACACATACACATATGCACAAACTCACACAGCAAGTAAACACATACAGATCATTAACATCAATTGTCAACTTGACAGGCACCAGGGAGACCAGGCCTTTGAGGGAGTTTCTGTATTGGGTAATTGGGCAACATTGTTCTCTGGGCTCCTGCAATCTTCTCTGAATAAAAAGAAGTGAGTCGAGCAACAGCATCCATCTCTCTCTGCTTCCTGACTGCTACATAGTGTGACCAGTGGCCTCAGGCATCTGCTGTCCTGCCTTCCTTGTCATTATGGACTGCATTCCTATAAACTGTAAGGTAAAAGAGACTCTTCTTTCCAGAAGTGGCTTCTTGTCAAGCATTTGGCCACAGCAATGTGAAAAGTAACTCTTCTCTGTACATGCAAGACAGTGCTCTGTATGACCTATTACTGTATCAGTTGGAGAGGGGGCATGTGAAATTCTGTATGCTACCTAGCTAATGCAGTGAGTGTCTCAAAAGAGATGGGTCTCACTCATACCATCATTAACATATACTACAAGTTAAATCAAAGCTTCTTTGAATCAGATTACATCTACCATGATCCAATCACCTACACATACATTTTCACCTATCTCTACTTGCTAACAATACTAATATACTGTGTCTGCCTAGTTTCCTTTCCACTGGCCTCCTTCTAATTTAACTTTTCCTTTTCACTTTGTCCTCAGGTGTCTCTGGTCCTTATGCTACCATGCTCCTACTACAAACTCTAATTCCGAAGGCTGAAAGGAAGGACAAAGCAATTAGACTTTGAAACATGTAAGTGGATGCCTTGCTTTCAAATCTTAAAAAAAAAAATCTATTGAATTCCTTAAAAACAAAATCCCATGCCAGATTTACATGAATGAAGGAGTTATAGGAACATCAAGAGATCTTTGAGTTTGTCTCTATTTTAATTTGATTAGTAGGTAATTTTGAAATGTGGAGAATAATGATATTAAACTGAATAGATCATCATGAGTATTAAATGTTTTTCTTTATCAGTGTGATTATAATCAAGATGATGTGTCAGTTTGATTTAGCTATGCTTTCTCATAATAATCAAACTCTTTACTCAAGAGAAACTGATATAAATTTTAAAATATCTACAGAATTCTGGCACAACATTTGTAAACACTTATATTTAATCAGAATATAGTTTCCATATAAAAAAGTCACTAGTAAATGGCTTCATGCCATATTAAAAAAACTATTATTAACATAAACATATTATAAGCAGTGTTGTTTTACTGTAATGTGTTTCACTAAAGTAACAACTAATGAGTCATATGAACAACAACCCAAGAAATGTTGAGATGATAGTCTTCTCATGTCTCNGTTTTCAACCATAAACTAAGTTCTATGGACAGTTCCTTGTCTTCCTTACTTGGATTTGATACCATTTTTCAAATAGAACATTCAAGAATAATAACATCAAAATTAGTAGAACCAGTAAACATCTCTTGGGAAAGTATTTAGTTAAATTACAAATATAAAATCAATAATGTGCTCCAGAAAGCCACTGATCCTGATCCTGATTCCACTGCCAGGGGCCCCTCAAACAGACCAAGCTACACAACTGTTTCCCGTATGCAGAGAGCCTAGTCTGGTCCCATGCAGGTTCCACAGCTGTTAGTCAAAAGTTCTGAGTTCCTATGAGCTTGGTTCAGTTGTCTCTGTAGATTTCCGGGACACCTTGCTCAGTCTTGATGCAGAGGGGAGGGGCTTGGTCCTGCCTCAACTGAATATACNAGACTTTGCTGACTCCCTATGGGAGTCCTTACCCTTTTGGAGGAGGGGATTGAGGAGGGGGAGCGGAAGGTGGGATGAAAGGGGGATCTGCAGTTAGTATGTAAAATGAATGAGAGCAAGGAAAAAGATACCATGATAAATGAAGACATCATGGGAACAGGGAGAAACAGAATGCTAGGGAGGTTCCCAGGTTCCCAGGAATCCCAAGGATGACCCNACCTTAGACTACTGCAAGTAATCGAGAGGGAGCCTGAACTGGCATACTCCAGTGAGTATTCACATGGATGAATACCCTATCTGTCATCATAGAACCCTGATCCAGAGACTGATGGAGGCAGATGCAGAGATCTACAGCCAGGCACCAGGCTGAGCTCCAGGAGTCCCGTTGATAGAATAAAAAATTTCTTAAATAAAAAAATATATATCTAAATTTTCAAAGCAATAATGTTTGTAATTATTTCATAGGAATGGCTCCATTTGGAAACATTCTCATCAAAATATTCCTTTCAAAATTCCAGCTACAAAAAACAAACAATGCAACCAAATCCACAAGGCAAAATTAATAATAAAAATAAGGAAGAAGGAAGAAGGAGGGAGGAAGAGGAGAAGGAGGAAATGAAGACAAGAGTAAGAGAGAAGGGTGCTTGGAAAATAATTTTGCTTAAAAATTATTTCTTAATTTTATCTTGTATAATAATTAGGAAGGAATTTCTTAATTTTTTTTGTATAATAATTAGGAGGGATTTTGACCATGCCGTCATAGAAGACGACTGATACATGTGTTACTGTATACACTTGAGGGTACAAACTCAAGTGGCCCCTTCATCCCAAAGGCCATTGTCTTTTTATTCTTGAGCTTTGCAAATTTCTTCTACTTATAATCGCANAGTTTTCCAATGACTCCAAAACCAAGAGAAATAAGATAACTGAGAAATACTAGTGTCTGGAAAGCAGAATCTCTCTGTATAAAATAGCCATAAGTCGGGTGGAGAGAAATTTCCAAAATAGAGGGGAAAGTGCTTAACAACTAAGAAGCTTAATCTNCTTGGAATGTGAACTCATTACTTTCTTCATTACTGTGATGAAACAGCTGACAATGGCAACCTACAGAAGGAAGACGTTTATTTGGGCACATCGTTTAAGAGTGTAGCCCATCATGGTAGGGGAGTTGTAGCAGAAGNAGCATGAGGCAGTTGGTCTCATTGTGTCCACAGTAAGGAGTCAGAGAGAGTGATTGCTGGTGCTAAGGCCTGTGATGGTTGGTGTTGTCACCATGACAGGATTTGGATTCACCTGGGAGATCGACCTCTAAGCATGCCTGTCAGGGATTATCTTTATTGTAGGTGGGAGGTGGGAAGACTTACCCACTATGGGTAGCACCATTCCCTGGCCAGGTCCTATATTGTTTAAGTAAAGAAAAAGAGCTGGACATCAGCATCCATTCATTTGCTCTTTTTTGATTTCAGACATAATGGGACCAATTGCTTCACAGCTCCCACTAACCTGAATTACAGTATCTTGAACTGTGAGCTAAAGCAAACCTTCTCCCCCTTAAATTTTGTCAGNGTGTTTTATCACAGCAAGAGGAAAAGGAACTATGACAGTATGCTTTCTTGTTTTCATACACTCCTGGGCTCTCANCCCACACTTAGGGTGGGTCTTCTCACCTCAACTAACCCAGTCTACAAACTTCCTCACAGACGTATCTAGGGGTTTGTCTTTTTCGCAATTGTAGGTCCCGTCAAGTTGGCAACCAAGGTTAACTATCACAGAAAGTGAGGTTAATTGCCGAGTCCCTGTGGGTGGGTGCTTGCAAGGTGCTTGTTTCTAGAAGATTGTGTGGGGAGTGGAGGGATCAGAGATAGTGACTGACCCTAAGAAGGGCCAAGTGAAAGTCTCCTCAGCACTGTGCATTTCACTTCCCACAGTGAGAGGAGCTTTAACCACTGCAAACGGAAAAGAGCCATGTTATGTTGAAAGGCCGGTAGTTATGTGATGAACAGAGAGACTAACATAGGATATCACCAGCTATGCAAACTTAGGAAAGAATATTTTCTCATATTTAGCTTCTTTATCTGGCTGGCCTAAAACTCATGAGCCTCCTGCCTCCACCTCGCTGGCATATCTTATCCAAGTCCACCATCACGACTGGCTAGTGTGCTTATGTAAACTATGGATATCCTGTGGGAATTATATACACAGATGCCTCTAAAGCAACTCTTTCCAAACACAGTACCCAAACACAGGCTAGGTGAACTATTGGGTTTGCAAAAACAGATTCAGAGAAACATAGCTTCTTTTTTTTTTTTTTTTTTTTTTTTAATTAGAAATCTGGTTTGCTTAGCCAGGGGAAAGGAATGATCGGTTCATGTATCAGTACGTTAGGAAATGCAGAAGAAGAGAAAATCTAGTTACCCCTCACGGAGGGGTATCTAAAAAGGAACACATCCTGAATTTATATCAGAAAACAGAACATTAGACTCTTAGGTTTTCTCTGTCTCACCTAATTCTCTTAAGATTCTGAACAAAATGTTCTTAGCAAGCCAGCCAATTGGCCCATTTTTCTTAGCAAAGTCAATGTTTCATACTTTTACATTCTCCTTCTGGGTCTTATAGCTGGCACCCAAAAGCGCCCTGGAAGGCAACATGTAGTAGTAGTAGTAGTATCTGCCTAGAGACAGCAGGGACAGAAGTTTCTGTGTGTTAAAGGGCTGGTTGGCGATAAAATGTTCTTTTTAACCCAAACTTTTGAAATTAATAGGCTATGTACTGAAAATACAGATGGTCATAAGTGCTGGCCAACAATGTTGACAGAGCAGAAACACAGCCTCGGCCCTGAAGGAACTGCCCTCCAGATGAGCTCTGCCAATATGGCACTGTATGATATTATATAGATTAGATCACCGCTGATCTTAGCTCATCTCTGACCCCCCAGCCTCCTTCCTCATCTATAAACTAGGGGAANTGGTTCAGATCACTAACGTCTCATGTAGGTTTACTGTGCACCATTGCTGAGCGCCGTTAGCATCCAGGCTAAGTAGAAAGCCATCACTCTGACTCCAGGCCTTTCAGCTTCTGACCAATAAGCTGGATTTAGTCATCATTTCAATTAGGAATCTTGAATTAAACGGATTTTGGTGGAAATCACAGCTCGGCTATGCATTAATGTGAAATAAATTGCTTTGTGTTTCCATGTTCAATCTTCATTTTTTCCCCCTCATCTACAAAGTAGAGCAACAAAAGCAATTTTACTATAAGTTTGTGTCGTAGAACACACTGGATAACGCATGCAAGGTGCTTAGCGTGCCCTGTTTGAAGAAGTAGGAGTGTTATAAATCTCCGAAACAGCTCTTGGTTTTGATTCTGCCTCTTCACCAGAACCCTGCTTGTGATTTACTCTGGTCTAACTCCATATTGACAGAAAGGTAATCTTTCAAAAATCTGATATTACAATAATCATATTAAATTTTATATATACCCACAGAGATGGAAGCTAGTGGTGTTGGAAAAGCAGGGCCTGAGTTGANAAGCTGGAGATCAGATTTCCTAGTCTTGCTTGAAAGTGACAAAAGAAAAGATCTTTCTGAAAAACTTCAAGGTAGTTTTATTCAGCCTAATGGTGAGTTTCTGGGTGGGGCAGTGTTAAAAGCCGGTGGATATGTCATCTGTATGTAGTGTCTAGGACTCCCTGCACTTGCTTCTAGACTGTCCTGAGACTCACTGTGCTTTGGGGCCAGATTTCTGTTAAACCTCGGAGCAAAAGTCAGATTGATTGATGTCTGTGTGGGCCCTGGCTTCTAGTCAGATAGGCTTAGGCAAAGGATGAGCTTTCGGAGGCAAACTAGGCCATGTAGTGACACTTTCAGATGCACCCTGGATCACCACAGTTGCTGCGGAGGCTTCACTAACTTGTATTTTCTGAGAAGAGGGAAAAACACCCCTCCCCCCNAAAAAATTAAATTAAATAAATAAATAAAAAGATGGGTTAGAACTGTGGCTCGGTGATCCAGGTCCAGCAGTAGCACTTNCTGCTCTGAGTCCTGTGTAGTTAGTTCAGTAGTATTTACTGGACTGCATATAAGAGAGAAATTTCTCTTCACTAAACACAAAACAAAACAAACAAACAAAAAATGGTGACTCTCCTGCCAATAAAAGCAAACAAATGAAAATTGGTGTCCATAACTAGCCTGTAACTCCCTTCTGGATCATCATGCAGTAAAACCCAGGAGGGCATGAGGGCATGGATTCCCTCTCAAGGAGCACAGAAAAGGGCCACTCACCAGGAAGAGCTGCTGTAGGCTTTTAAGCCCCTTTTAAATTCAGGGCAGTGGTAGCAACAAGGCCCAGGAGTGGAAAGGGCTCTGGGCCTTTGGAGGCCCACTGGGGCATCACATTACAGGGCCTCAGGGACCAGGGAAAGGGAACATTTGGCTCTCATTACAGAACAAAGGGACAGGGTGCTGGAAACCAGAGTAAATCTGGGTCAGAGGTACCTGACTGTCCCCCAGGTGCTACAGTCACATGCACATCTCCACTCACAGGGAGCCTCCCAAAGCTGTCCCCTGTGACNGCCTCTGCCAACAATAACATTTCACCAGGAACACAGCTTGTCAAAGCCTGCGTTGCAGCAGCAACCATGGTGTGGTGGAAATGGAGTGTTCCCAGGGGCAAGGCTCACTGCCATGAAGTCGGAGTTGTTAGCCNAAGATTTCCACTGAATCGCCTCCCAATATTCCACCATCTTTATAGAATATTGTTATGTAAACCTTTCTCCGATGGATGGTTTACCTTCTGCTGGGAGGGTGCTGAAGGGGGCGGGGAGAAAATCTGATTCCCATGAAAGATGGAGATTGTCATTCAGGGTTCAACATGTAAATGTCCCGTCTGAACTGTGATAGCCTCGCACACAGTTGTTAGAGATAGTTCTGCCTTTCCCTTCAGTCTTTTATTTGTCTCTAATCAACTATCCCTTGCTCAGTTCTCTCTTAACCTGCCTTCTGATGAAACAGTACTCTGAAA
>LZPO01067389.1:4113-18641 GCA_001675575.1 Neotoma lepida
ACACACACACACACACACACACACACACACCTCTAAACCTAAAATACGGACTTCTCAAAAACTGACTCACATTCAATGAGTATTTTCTGACACTAATTGACACCAATTTGTCTTCTGTATTCTAATTTTAACTATTTTGAAAAGGGGAGAGGAAATGATGATTATAGTAGGTCATTAAGTTTATTCCTATTTCCAAAACCCTTTGTAGCAATGTCAATATTTTAACATGGAAGGGAAAGTCTAATGAGTCTTCAAGCCTCAACAAAGAACTTCAAAAAAGAGCCCAAGGAAGAAATAGCCTTTTCATGGAAAGATCACATCAATCAGTTTTCTAATACCAAATGGTCAGCTATGAAAATATGTNTATTGCAGAAACATTATATGGACTGAACAGGTTGTATTTATGTANTTAGGAAGATGTCTGTGTAAAGTATAAAGCATGTCATTCTTTATCCACCTACAACTTGTGAATGGACATGGAAGGAGAATACTCGTTAAAAATTCTTGACATATTAAGACACTTCTATAATACCGTATATGCAATAGGAGTTTAGTCAAGAGAAAAGAGGTTAATTTGCTCACACACTATATAAAGACCTAAAGCATCATGATGCCTTCTGGAATACACAAGACCTNTTCCTTACCAGTGCCCTCTAGCCCGTAACATGGTTCCTTTCTATTTCCCTGGCTTCTGTACTTAGTTCCCATTATACACTCACATTTAAAGATTTGGAGCTAAGCTCTACAAATAAGAGAGAATGTATGATATTTGCCGTTCGGGTCTGAGTTATCTTAGTATAATATTTTCCAGTGTTTCATTAACCTGCATGTTTCATGTTTTCCTTTTTCTTAGGGTTGACACAATTTTATTGTGTTTATACCACATTTTCTTTGTCCATTATCAGTTGAAATATTTTAGTTTATGTGCATGTTTCTATATAAATATGCATGTGGGTTCCTGTGGAGTCCAAAAAGGGCATCAGATCTCTCTCTCTCTCTTTTTTTTTTTGATTTTTCAAGACAGGGTTTCTCTGTGTAGCTTTGGCGCCTTTCCTGGAACTCACTCAGTAGCCCAGGCTGGCCACGAACTCACAGAGATCCACCTGCCTCTGCCTCCTGAGTGCTAGGATTAAAGGTGTGCGCCACCACCACCCAGCGGCATCAGATCTCTTAAAGCTAGAGTTATAGACAGTCATCTGTGGCTGAATGTAGATACAGAAATAGCACCTTGGNCATTTTCAAGAGCAACAAGTACTCTTCAACACTGACCCATTCTCCAATCCCTTATTTTGTCTTTGTCATGGGAAATCAAGTTTATAAATAAAGAACTTTGTTTTAAAGGTTTTTTTTTTAATTTTTAATTTTGTGTAGCTATATGTGTCTGCATGTGGGTATGTCCATATTGATTACAGGTGCCCATGGAGACCAGAAGTATCAAATCACCTNAAGCTGTAGTTACACACTGTTGCAAGCTTCCATATGGGTATACTGAACTCAAGTTGTCCAGATGAGCAACAAGTGCTTGTAACTACTGAGCAATGCTTCCAGTCCTTAGGAAGAACATTTAAATGACAAAAATTATACAAATGATCATTTCTATATTTAATTATATTTGCTAGTTTTCCCATAGCTGCATACTAGCTACTTAAACTTCAGAATGCACTCCTTTGAAAAGAACAAAATATTTTGAACAAGTACATCTGTTCTAGTCTCACAGATGGCCTTTTGTGCTTTTCTCAGAGTTCATCTATAATTATGTATGACACTGTTTTTCCTTGGAAGTGAAATGAACATACTGAAACATTATACTTGAACTTGTTCAAAGATGTTCAATAAGGTTAGAGGAAAGCTGTAATCATAACCACTATACATCTAGCAGTAAGACTAAGAAAAAATTTTTTAGCATTTTCTACAGTCTGCTACCAAAACTCTAATTANGGTATTGTTTCAGGCTGTCACAACTATATGTATTTCATCAAACTCTTATCCCAGAGCAGAATAGTGTATCTTATCCAGGATTTGGTCCTAGTACTGTATATAATGTTTTAAATATCTATGCCACTGATTTATGATTAACAAAAGATAAAAGAAATTAGAGCAGTTTAATTTTATTATTATTTATATTTTGTTTTTAGAAATTATTTTATTAGCATATTAATAACAAATCAGAATATATTTCAATATGAAATTTTAAATTAAATTGTAAATTCTCTCTGTACGTGCATTCGTGTATGTGTGTGTGTGTGTGTGTGTGTGTGTCTGTCTGTCTGTCTCTGTCTGCAGGATGTTTATAGGAGTTTATGATTGGCATTTCTGTATGTGGAAGTCAAAGGAAGACTTTGTGGAGTTGGGTCTCTTCCTTCCTGTTTACATTGGTCCTGGGAAACCAACTCAGGACATCATCTTTGTGCTTGTGTAAGAATGGTCTTTACTTCTACAGCATCACTCTGGTCACTGTTATGACATGTTTACAAATACACATAATATCTTTTGTACATACTCATACCCTTATCCCTATTAACTATTTCACTAGCCCTCTCCTTCTGTTTCCATTGCAGGTTGTACTTTATACATTTCTCACACAGTGTATTTGTGTGTGTGTGTGTAAAACTGGCATGATAAATGTTTGATTGAATATGTGGAGAAACTGGTTTCCTTAATTTTTTATAGATTTATTTTATTTCATGTGCAATGTTTTACCTGCATGTATTTATGTGCCCTATGCACATGCCTGGTGCCTACTTAGGTCAGAAGAGGGCATGCCTTGGCTCCTCTGGAATTGGAGTTACAGATGAGCCAGCATTTATGTGCTGGGAATTGAACCTTGGTTCTCTTCTAAAATAGCAAGTGCTTTGAACCGCTGATAACTAACCCCCAAATGTTTTGTTTTGTTCCGTTTTTTTTTCATTCCATTTCCTTCTTAAACCTTTGTAAATCGTGAAACTGTCTGCAGTGANCATATCTTGCATTTTTAAAAGGGATGCTATGGAAGATGGAAACCTCATAATCCTTTTAGAGAAAAGAATTAGCAATTACGTTCTTTNCTGCAATACTATATTTTCAAAGCTCCTCAGAGTTACTATAGAGACATGTTGAGTTATATTGCCCTTGTATTGTAAAGTACTTTTGAGTGTTTATGAGCTATATTTAAAGGGACGCCCTGGTGAAGCAAAGCTTCATTTAGAGTGATATTTTATAATAATTCTGTGTGGCAGTGATACAACAGGAATAGAAGCACCAGAATTTCATGCTTTGCTCATATACAACTCAAGGTATATAAACACATATGGGANGAAAAACAAATTTAGCATCATATTTAGAGTTTCCCTGTAGAGAACAGTTATTTTCATCAGCACCCTCATTTTTGTGTCATACTTAATATGCAAGCATACACAGCTTCCTGTGTGAATATAGATACGCATCTGCTTTGCAGGGCCATGCACATGAAGTAGCTGAAGACTGCATCTATGTATACTTTTATCTGTCAAGACATCTGGATGGATTTTTTTAAACCTCACTTAACTTTTAAAAAATACCCTGTATTTTGCTTGGACTTGTATTTATAACAGTCGCAGGCTTTTGATTCTCCCCTGACANTGGATTTATGATATTCTGTACTATTTATCATATCTATAATTGGAAGTATACAGAATAGTCATTGTGAATTGTAACTGCATGTTTTAAGGGAAAATATCTTATGTATTATTAAAATCCCTCATCCACAGAGTATCTTTAAAATAAAGAGAACTGTCAGTCTTGCTTTGTGATAGAACTGCCAGAGACTTGTTGATACTAACATGAGAAGAATATTACCACAAGCTCTAATTCCAAGTATCAGGTTATCTGTAGTACAGGAACATGCTGACTACATCTCAGGCACTATAGTCGTTGCCAAAGACACAAGGTTGTGTACCATATGTCAGTGTTCACCAGGAACTCACAGTGTAGTAGAGAGCAACCGCATAAGCAAGTACCATCCAATCAGATAGATTTATATTAAATGTTACAACAATATCACAAAAGTGAAAGGATACATCCAGGTTGCAGCTAAAGGACAAAGGTGACAGAAATGATAGAAAAAAAACCATACTAAAGACGTCATAGTTATTATTTTTTTTTTCTGTTTCTTTTTCTCCTAGTGTGGAGCTCCTGTGTAGGCAGAAAAGACACACGTTTTACATGGCCCTTGATATTATAAAAGAGTGTGGGAAGAAGCTCAGAGGCTGTCAGGCTTGGGTCTACACAGGTGGCCACGAGAAAAATGACACCAAGTTAATGTCTCAAAGACAGAGCATGGCACTCCAGGAGCCCATTGAGCATTACAGGAAACTCGCATGCAAATAGATGATTGGAATATAGACCAAATTGCCAACATTGAAAATTTTCTCAGAGTACTCAGAAAAAGCATAAGAATGGAGTCATTACCACCACATGAGGCACTTGACAGGCATTAGAGTCAAACACGAGTGTAAATAGCTGATGCTTACTTGTTGAAAACACCTTCATTTGCAAAGCCTATGAGAAATAATGTCACACAGGAAGGAATCTTCCGGAATCCACCCCAATCCTGTTCTTCATGTGCTTCATCGTTCTCTGAACTCGACACGTGGCAAGAAATGCCACCGATAAACACGCATGCCTGTGCTCTGCTTTCACAAGAATTGCCACTGATAAACACGCCTGCCTGTGCTCTGCTTTCACAAGAAATGCCACTGATAAACACGCATGCCTGTGCTCTGCATTCACAAGAAATGCTACCAATAAACATGCATGTCTGTGTTCTGCGTTCACATTGTCCTTGCTTCACTAGCCCAAAGTGATAGCAAGAGAGATAAATTCTGTTTGGTGTCTTTGATGTTTCCTCAAGTAGTATTTTACACAATCGTCTGAGCCCTCCGTCCCTGGCCCTCGTCATAACTATCTACTTTTTCATTGCTGAATGNGATGATTTCAATTCAAAGCTTCCCACGCCTTTGAGCATCATACTTAACAACACAGATGTAAGCTAACTCCTTCAGCATACCATAATGTCTAGAGCATTTAAACAATCTAGACTAGTGTCCACCTCTGAGGGACAATTCAGTTACAGTACTCGTTGATGGCAGAAATCAGCCTCGAGCTGGGTCACCCCTGGGACACTTTCTTTTCAGATATTATGGCTTCAAATATAGGGTTCCACCATCATATTGAATAATTGGGTAGGATAATAGGTAGGATAATTGGGTAGGACATTTATGAAAATATTTATATTTGTTATAAAATATAAATAATTATAAAAATATACAAAATGAACAAACAAAAACATATTTATGAAATATAAAAAAATAAAGCATATTTTCCTTTTGATGAGAAGGTGCAAATAACAATTAGCCAAGGCAAAAGGTACAGAGCCATAGATGGTTTTGTTGCAATTTTGCTTAACTTGAATTTTCACCTAATGTTTAGTGTCTAGAATGTTATTGGAGCTTGTATACCTCATGCTTGTCAGTCTTACAGTACCCATCCCTCATGGAAATTCAGGAAGTCATCATCGTTGTTTCCCTTTTCCATTCTTCTGGAATTTGGAACTCATACCAGCCAATGTTTCCAAAGATTCTGCAAAATATATTCACAATGCTAGCAAAAGAACCATCTATAACTGTAGACATGGCCTTGCTATGACTAAGAACAACATTCTGACCTCACTAAAGGTTAATTCTCCACTAAACAATGTTGCATAAATTTCAGTCAAGAAAGAGATAGTATTTTTAGACCTTTCCATAGTGTATTTTCATTATAGTTTTTTTTTTANATTAAATTCCAGTCATATGAAAAAAGAAACAATAAAGATTTCTCAGCCCCATGGTGGTTGCACACGCCTTTAATCTCAGCACCCAGGAAGTAGAGGCAGGCAGGCTGATCTCAGAGTTTGAGACCAGCCTGGTCTACAGAACAAGTTCCAAGACAGCCAGAGGACACAGAGAAACCCTGTCTCAAAAAACAAAACAAACTAACTAAAACAAAACAAAAAAGATCTCTCTTTTATTCCCAGTGTATAAAGCAGAACAAAATATCAAGATACATTTTTTCATATGTGTGTAAAGTGTTTACCATATGTACAACATTGCAGCTCTCTATCATGTTTAGTGTGGGGGTTGATGAAAAAGAGATCTGGTTTTGAAACCTATTCATTATTTTTTTTTCCTGACTGGGGCACACAGTGTAGTTTTCTATAGTATAAATAACACAATTGCATAAAATCTAAAGACATAAACCATTTATTTTATAAAATAGAAATAGATGAATTTAAGTAATTTTCACAATAAATGTGTATTTAATAAACACATTAGAGAAATAAACACTTTTTAAATACAAGAAGATATACAAATGTGAAATAGCTGAATCTAAAGCTCTGCTTATAGATTTAAAACATTCTTTATGAAAAAGCAAAACAACAAGGAAACACTAAATTATAACAAATGGATACACTTGGAATATATTTAGTTTGCTTCACATATGTAAATGTTTTTTAGACAAAATCACAAAGATCATTTACCTCTGTGGAGGATAACAGATCTGAAGATCTGAAAGTGTGTGACAAGTAGATGGGATTGGGCAAGGATACCCTCCTCACTGAAAAGTGCCGAGAACAGAATGTAGCACTGTAGGGAACGGGTATTTTTACAACCCAGAGGAATGTGCCCTTGCTTATCACACATACACACACACACAGACACACACACACACACACACACACACACACACACATTTGCAGATAAAGTAGTCACTGCAAACATAAACGGCAAGTCAACAGTAAGTGCATTTTTGAAAATGTGTGTCTCCTCTTTATACATCTTCCTACATTGCCAGATACTTGGGGCCATATTGGCTTATCCTCTCTTCTTTGTGAAGAATCCAGTTACCTGTTGGTGTATTCCTCCCTCCGTCTTCTAACAGCAAAGTCTCAGTCCCTCTCTTTTCTCTGATGGCAACACTACTTTGCTTTTTATGTTTAGTCTTCTGTTATCATTGTGTGTATCTTCAGTGATACAAAGTTTAATGAATTCACTTCTGTTTTAAATTTGAGAGACAGTTACTCTTTTCCTTTCTACCTGCTTCAACATTGTTCACAGTGCATAATACAATTTAGTGACACAAGAAGTGACTGAGGAATCATGACTAAGTGAAATAATTAATGTTCTCAAATAGATTTTACCCACAGTGAAGGTATATTCTTCAGGTAGAACTGATATATTGCTCTTCCAAAAGTAGAATAAATAATATCAAGGACTAATTCATGAAAATATGCTAGGGCAGATGAGTCAGTGTTGTCAAACTATATTTTCCAGAGAAATAGATAATAAACATAAATCTTCCCTTCACTAAATATTTGACTTACTGATTAAAATGANGTGTACCAGGTCATACTGTGAGAAAAGATTTAATTTTGACAGGTGTTGAGTGTCTGTGCTAAAAACAGAGGAATTCAGAGGTGCAAGTAAGCTAGTGTGGAACAGTAAAGTGAATGATATATTAACCAGAAGTTCAAAAGCGTAACTTACCCTTTCCTGAAATAGGGTTCTCTAAGTATGGCATATTGTAGCCCATGTACTAGCCAGGGCTAGTATACCTTTTAAACAACAAAAAATGTTTTGAATTTCTTTATATACTGAAAACAAAATCCAGTTATGCTCCAAAATTTTATTCCAAACAGAATGAAAACTAGCATTTGGCCCGTGTCTTTCTTCATGGGGATGGGTTTTCGGAGATAAAAGAACTTCAATGTGAACACTAAAAATCAGCTTCTTTTAAGAATCATTGCTAAATTAGGTGGGCCTTTGGGATAAATTGACTGTTAAATGTCTGAGTGGTAATGAGTTCATTACTGAGGCCAGTATTTAAATGCTTATTAATTACCCTGTTTTAAGCTGTAGTTAACCTTCTTTTCTATCTTTTTTTCTTACATATTTCCATGTATATACATAAATATAACTTTCTTAAAATTAGTCCCATTAGATAACAGAGTATATCTATATAAATATCTCACTTTAAAATATGTTTGGTCAAAATTATGGGCCTGTATTGATTGGAAGGTATAAAGATCAAAGGGAGTTTTTGCCCTGTGGGGCCAATAGCTTATTCATACCACACTGTCTCCCGTGGCAGCTAATGAGACACTCTGGCATCATATGCAGATTAAAATTCTTAAGATACCATAACAAGACCTCGGAAAAAAGAGTTTGATCAGTGGTTACAGGTCAGGTGATAAACTAGTTGGAGTCAGATGTCTGTGTTTGTACTGGAAAAGGATAAAACACTGGAGAGAGGAAGGCAATATAGAAGAAAACTAAATGCTATCANTGCAAGGCAGNTAGTTGACAGAATAGGTCATGCCATGTTAGAAACAGACAAACATACTAGAAAATGCTAAATCATCTTCCAGCCAACCTCAGACCTGAGGCTCACTGGAACACTAATTCTAGGATATGGAAATGTCATCCTTGAAATTTGAAAATAAAGTAAAAAATCAAAAACAATATTGTAAGCTGTTAGTAATGTGACTAGGGGTGGCTGCAATTAAGAAGAAGGGACTTTATCTCTTGAGTGGCCATGTGAAACAGGCCAGCAACAACAGACGTTATTCTCCATACTTAATTAATACACAGGAATACTTAAATAGAGCCCTGACTGGAAGCAGAATATTGTAGACTTATGAATACAAGGAGACATTGATAATAACATTGTCAAAACACTTGGAATGTATATAATGAAGATTTTAAAAGATAGAAAAATCTATGAGTAGTTATGTCTTAAGTAAATAATGGAAGATGAATATGCTAAAGAATAAGCAACATCATGAAATAGCATGTTTTATCACATAATTGGGCACATATTGCCTCCCACCTACTATGGATATATGTATATAGGTATATATGTGTGTATATGTATAAATATGAATATCCCATTCCTGTCACCAACATTTATGTTACAGGAATATTATTCCACAATTTGTTATGCATATTACTAGTGTATAATTGACTGGAGTATACATTAAGTGTCATATTTTCCAGGCACAACTTTCTAAATCTTACCATAACCTTTTAATGCATACATGCTAACTATGTCAATGTTCANATTCTCTAGAAGAACAAAATGCAAAATGAGCTAGTGCTTAAGGTCATCTAGCACATACATACCATAGATGGAGGTAGTCTTGTCTGTACCCAAATTTTTAGGGTTGATTTTTGTTTGCTACAAATTGGTCTTGAGCTTACTACATAGCCCAAGCTGGCCTTAAACTTGCAGCAACTTCTCTGATTTAACCTCCTAAACCTGACATTACAGATATGAGTCGCAGCACCAAGATTCTGCAAAGTGTGTCAACAGTGGCCATTTTCTAAGTGGAGAGATCTCAATATTATCATAAAGTGCATCACAAAGTACATTGTAAGTTATCTACTTGAGTCTAGTAGTAATTTTTAAAGACAAATATTTAGAAGATATCCAGGGATTATGCTGCTTCAGTAAAGTGGGGATTGCAGTGTTTCTTTCAAGATCCATGACTATACTTCTTGGGTNCTATGATAGCATCCCTCTTGTTGAGCAGGTCTTAAATCCAATTAGAAATTTTTTTTTGTTGTTCACTATCAAGGTATGAGTGCCACTACTACATCCTCTGGGTTATCATACTATGCTGCTCAATTTTGTGGTCCACATGAAGCATAGCTGGATAGGACTCTTGGTACCTTACATCCTTTGGGAGCTTGCAAGGCACCTTATGAAAGCTATTTCTCAGGGAGTAGGTTCTGAGCTCAACTCCAACTGGGAGACCTCTGGGACCTGTTTCTGAAGTGCCACAGGGACTATCATTCCACCACTGGGAGACAAGCAAGGTCAAAAGCAATAGCATATAATGTTTGGGGATGTAGATATTAGTACATATCCTGGAGTAACTGAAGAAATTAGGAAAGTAAAATGACATCATTGCAGGGGAAGGAGCAGTAGAGGTGGAAATAGCATGGAATAAGAGCTCTGAAATAGGAAATAGAATAAGTTGGCTCTAATTATGTAGTAGGGAAGACAGAGAGGAATGGGCAAAGAGGGTAAAATATTTTAAGTATTTCTGGAAAAGTCATAAGGATTTATACCACCAAATATGCACCTAAATACCTTTAATATATAAAAGGTAACAATATATATAATATATATTATATATATATATAATATATATAATTACATTTTCCTACCTGGACTGACAATGTTCTTTCCAAGAGTCATAGACATTCTAACAACAACAAAACCAAAAATCAGAACTGAGAAGCCCTCTTTCAAGTTGTTTGGAAGGGTTATTATTTTAAATTTTCTAGTTACCCTTTATTTACAGTGAAGAGAAAACAAGAGAATGTCACTTTCACAATGATGACAAAACCATTTAGCATGACCTTGTGACCTTTTTTTGTGTGTGTATTTGACTGTTTTAAGAGATGTTAGTACAGATATTTCGTTGAGATAGACATAACTATGTAATTTATTGGAAGCATTTTACACATATTAGTAAAGTGAGTGTTGTACAATGTGATCCTTAAATAATGGTTTTCTACACAAAAATGTCCAACTTAAGCTGTGTATATATCATGGATTTCATTTTGGGATGAGTTTTCTTAAGTTTTCTTTTCAGAGTGCAGTTATTACTTTTACACTTTAAAACATTCATTTCAAATATTTTTCAAAAACCAATAAATGAACTCTTAATTTCTGTTTTTNAATTTCCCAAACCTTTTATTCTAAAGTTTTTGGTAAGTTGACATCTCCTTAATGAAAATCAATCAGAAATTATAACATGAATGTGCATAGTGCATTTGATATAGAATTAGACATCCCCCGGTTCCCAGCTTATGCCCTATTATTCTCATGACAGTAAGACTTTCTTGTTAGTGATCCTGTAGGAAACTTCAATGGATGACTGAGTGTAACTATTCTCTTTATTATTCATTATTATAAGAATAAATATTGTTTTATGAAGAATAAGGGCNTTTGTGAAAGTTGTTTTTTGTATTTCAGTGAGGCTGTCTTCTAAAATATTGTCAGACTATAAAATGTTTTATGGAGAAAAAACATGTGGGCTACTTACAACCCTGTGACTTCATATTACTTTCTTTCTATTTTGCTTAACAATATATTTATCTACAGAGATATCTGTAATCCATTAGAAAATAACGTAAACACCTAAGTTTCCATTATGTTCTATTACTTTANTCTGATCTCTGTGTTCCTTATGATGATGTGACATCATTTCTATTTTAAATTTTTTTATAGAATTACTTTTTTATTTTTCTCCATATTACAATAGGATGTTTATATACTTAATAAGAATGGACACATTATGATTCCCTTAAGTATAAATAGAGTTAGATGAAACCCTTACCTTCATCATTAACAATCTCATTGACACAACACTTTCATATATGATATAAACTAACTTAAACATTTTAATCAGATACTTCATATTCCTTTATCAATAACTCTAAAATATATGTTTTAACACATCAATCCTCTAAAATTATCATAAATCTATGTTGTGAGGTCACATATAAAACATTTTAAGTGGCAGTATCCCTCAATAGGTACAGATATCTTTCCATGAATACCAAACTCTATTAAGGCTGACGTATAAAGAAGCAAAAGATCAATTATGTGAGAAATCAATTTTAAAACTTCTTTTTCCAAGATGTGATGGTAGAAGAAGCTTCCAGCTTCATTTAGGCTGGAGAGGCTTCTTTCCAGTTCCTTCAATCAATGGCATTGGAAACTATAACATGCTATTATAATATTGTATAGATTAAATAAAAATCCCTAACTCCCCAAATCTGAATTATATGACATGTTTTTCTTTCTTCCAAAAACTTCAGTAGCAACATTATTCCTAAAACTGCTATATCACTTAGGAGTGTGTGACATTATTCACTAGGAGACATGAAAAGATGTATACTCATCCCAAACAGAAAACTGGTGCCACAATGAAGTATGGATACCACCCAAATCCAAAGTGGTGTTTGGATGAACTTTGTTGGAGTTACTTAGAGGAGCAGAAAAGACTCAGTCACATCTGTCATCAAAGCCCATTCCAGGGTGGTTGACAGTTCAAGCAGGCTGGAAAGATGGAGTATAGCACACAACACAACCTNCAGGGAGCTGAGTGTGGTAATGTCAGAGTGCATCCTTTCCAGATGTTTCTGTGGTGATATTTTGTCTGTGTCCCCCAATAAAATTTGTCTGAGGATCAGAGGAAAAAGGTCAGCCACTATTAGTAAAACCAGAAGTCATGCAATGTTAGCACACGCCCTTNATCCGTCTGGATCTCTATGAGTTCAAGGCCCCACTAGGGAAGAGAGCCAAGCATGGTGACATACGCCTTTAATCTGAGCACCCACCATAGAGTTCTGGAAGTCTGTGCAGACAAACAGGAAGTGATGTAGCTTGGTGGAGAGAAGAAATGAGTTAGCAGAATAGAAAGATATGTAAGTCTGTTTAGACAGGAAGTTGCTCTCTTCGGAAGCAGCGGCAATGTTGAGGTGAGGTTAGCTGGTGCTGTTCATAATTCCTCTGATCTCTGTCAGATTTTCACCCCTATTTCTGGCTCCGTGTTTTTATTTAATAAGACCATTTAGAAATTCGTTTACATGTTTCAGTTGCTCTGAGACCCTTGAAGGAAGTTTTGCTGGCCTTGGTTTCTTCTAGGCTGTTCAGAACATTTCTGTTTCTTCCAGGCTGCTTGGTTGGTCTCAGNTTGTAGTGGGCAGTGCATCTCATCTGAGAAGGACCCTCAACAATCTTTATTATTTACATAGTTTTAGAGGGAGAGGGACCCACTGAAGTCGGTCCATTTCAGGGCCTTTGTGAAGCCATTTTGAAGTGTTTACTTCTTGAGTTTACAGTTTCCTTACATCATGAAAAATTTCACTTCCCTTTAGACCACACTGTTTTTTCTACCCCCTATTAATATCCTACCTAAAAATAGCCTGTTTTTTTTCACATCCACTTTATTGCCCTGTGCATAAATGGGTTCCCCACCAAGATGAAAGATTTGAATCTCAGAGGCAACTGCTACACATCACCTAGGTTTGAACACCCATTATTCCCATAAATTCTTTGAGATATTTTCTTTACCCTAAGCACCTAAGGGCATTTTCAAAGTTTGGTAAATGAAAAATTATTTTGAAATACAACACTTACTCTCAACAGACCTAAATATACTTCATTTTTATTTACTCTAGATTGGGTTTAGAAGGAAAACAACCAAATTTAAATCACAGCTAATAATAAATCCTCTCATTTACCAGGACTATGAAGTATCACTGTTAGTCACTTTGTAATTTTATATTGAGTTTGAATTCTATAATTATTAAAAAGTAAAGTTAGCTGTAGCATAAAGCAATAAAATTAAACAAATTTTGATCATGGAAGATTATTGCTTCTACATAAAACAGTCTAGGCTTAAGCAAACCAAATAAGCTAGTATTATGTTTCAGAATTACCAGGAAAGTAGACTACTGTATTTTATTGTATTATCTTCACTATGGACTAATGGTCCAAGGGAACTAACCTATTAAGGTTTAGAAATATCCTGTATAATTACACCTGAGTAAAACAAAACTGAGCAATATGGACTGTACTTCGTGTAGCTACTCAGCAAAGAAAAGAAAAATAATCAATGCCAAGGAAAGGAGCAAAACTCATAACTGCGGGAGCAGCTCTCTCTGTCTCTGCCATGGGCTCAATGATCCGAANACTCAGTTTTGTACAGAGAAATTTTTATTTTAAACCTCATAAGTACCTTACTACAACAGCAATCTATCACTGTGGCTTGAGTTTCTATTATTGGATGGGCTAGTCTTTTTTACCTTAAATCTTTTGTACTTGGTGACAATGGTCCATATGTTAATTCTCTGATATTCGTTGTGGTTTATACCACTGTATAAGAATAACTTTCATAAATACATGCCATATATATATATATATATATGTGTGTGTGTGTGTGTGTGTGTGTGTGTGTATGTTTGTTTGTGTATACATAATAGGTTATATATTTCCCAAATTTGGGGGACAGAAAGATAGATCAAATATATAGGTTATACAAATATGTGGACAAAAAAAATTAAACTGCAAAACTGATGAGAGATAAGTTAAATATTCTCTTAAGACCAAGGATGGCTCAATTTCCCCCTGTAATTATACTATCTGTTGTTCTACCTATGTTCTGTGTATTTGTTTTGGGCATATGCACCCAAATTATCTATCTATTTGTGCCTTGNTTTAACTATGTNTTACTCCAAAGGAAACACCATGAATTCAACCTTTTGTATTTTTCAGATTATTACTTTCTTTGATGACATTGTTTATCTTTTCCCAGATCTTATATGTCTGTTACATCGTTAGGAATTTTCAAAGTCTGTATGTGTTTTATCACTCCTCATTGCTTCTTAGAACAAAAAGATCATTAATTTCCCCTTTGCTAATGAGAACATTCTTCCATTCTCCTTTTTTTTTTT
>LZPO01067391.1:0-14839 GCA_001675575.1 Neotoma lepida
CAGCCACAGTTTCACCTGACTGTCCCCACACTCAGCCAACAATCCATCCAGCCACAGTTTCACCTGACTGTCCCCACACTCAGCCAACAATCCATTACTCCATCTGCCAGGCATCATTTGTATTTGGAAAATCTCTGCTGAAATCAAAACAGGCTGTTCTAAAGCTTTCTCCCAATGCTCCCCACTCCACTTATGTAGGGGCATTAAGAAATAAAAAAGGATGATTCTGATTCTGGCGTGACTTCTCCTAATGACTCAGTGCTTCCTCTTCTCAGTGCTCACAGCCATCTGTTTAATATTCTATTTTAGAAGCTTTCCCTAGACTGAAACCTGATATCTCAATGTGCAATTTGCAGAATTCCTTTTTCAAAACTGGGAAAGTATTTGCTCGACACCAATGTCCTGGCCATGGTTTCAGCTCTCTGGGGTCAGATGGGCCAACCATTCTTGAAGGGGAACTCTAAATTCCCCAAAGAGTTTATTCTCCTTACTTCTTATAGAATAAAGCCATCAGAAATTTCTAAATGCCTTTATTATTTCATTTCTACCTTTTTTTGATGGAGAAACTAGAGAAAAAAATCAACTTCATTACCATTCTTCTTGCTAGAGACAATAGACACAAAAATTTTTTCTCCACTGTCACCAGTTACAATCTCATTATCTGCCCCAAGCAATTGGACTCTGTCCAACCCCATCACTCAACCCCATCAAATATACACCCTCCATCCTTATTCAGCCACTCAGACCTTAGCAGATTCTGAGCTTCCATCTCCTAATAGTGCTCTGCATGGTCCACTTGCTCTATTGACCTCTAATGGACATTCTTTTAACTATGATTTTTAACTAAGGATTTCTATGTAGTCATATCAATCCACAGTCATCAGCTCTTCAGGATATCACATTTCCTCTTCAGAGATCATCTTCCTCCCAATATAGTATCACAGACCTAATACACAAGGACCTTGCTCAATCCCCTTGAGTCTCCCATCATCCAAAGACCATGGCAGCCATGTCAGGAAACATCTCATCTTATTAGTGCTAAGTAGTCTCATCTATGCCAAAGATGTTCTTCCATAGTAAGAGACAACTCTTTGATTTCAATTCAGTCCCTTCCCCATGGTATCCCCTCAAACTCTTTTTGAATTTCAACCAAGTCCCACTTCCTAACTTCTCTGTTTGCTGGTGGTTCTGCTCATTATAAGCCATTAGTCTGAGGATAGAAAACCACTTCTGGGGCAAGAAGAAACTATCCTATGTCTGATTTTGAATTAAGACTTCTGCCCACTTGTTCTGACTTAAACAGAGCTTTGGGGTCACTAGTGTGATCTCAAGAAAAGCTCTTTTACAATCTCTTTATGAAGCCTCTTACCCATGCATATTCTTCTAAGCCTATGTACATAACATATTCACTTTCTCTTGACAATCTATAGGAAATTCCCAAGCCTATATAAAAAATATCACTTTAGCCATATAATCCCTCCAACCAAATAATTTTCATATCTTAAACATTGCTTACATTTCCCACTCTCCACTGGTCAGACTTTTCTTCTGTCAATATTATACTTCATATCAAGTTTGAGCCAGATTTGGGGCCTAAGAGAATATATTTTTGAGAATATTTTCCTAGCAAGGTACCATTTTTGTGGGTGCCCACAGAGGCTCCCTAGTAAGGCCTTACTCAAGGTCAGAAAGTCTGAGCTTGCTTTGCCCAGCAGGGCTGTTTAATGGGATGATTTGGCCAAGGGCGTGTTTACCAGGTGTTTGAATGGTCTACACTTGTTGGTACTTTATACCTCAACCTTGGAAGGGAGAGGTCTTTTGCCCCTCCACTTGCTAATGGATAAGAGGCCCATTATGAATAAAGTGTGGACAACTGGGTATTGACCCAGGGCCCTCCCAAAGCTATCCTGTGTCTCTTTTTTCTTTGTCTATATTTCTATTTAATACTTTCTCATTCCTCTCTCCTCCCCCCAAAGAACCCTTCAATAGATGTGGCAAGCCACAAGAAATAAAATAGAAGTTCAGCTGTATAAGCTATACCTTGACAGGCCAAGGATCAGTCAAGTGGTAAACCATCTAGCATGGACTATTTGGTGTTACACAGCTTAATATTCAGCTGTGCCTTGCTATGAATTTCTTATGCTCATATTCCCATAGAATGTGTGTGAGAGTTTCCTGCTCAGGCCAGTACTTGCATAAGGTCACATAGTCAGGCCCTAGCAGCAGACAGCAGATGCATGCCTTTGTTTCTTGTGCAAATGAAGCTTAGAGTATCCTTTGCCTTGAGGCCTCGTGGTGCCCAAAGCTATTGACTGAGGACAAAAGAGGTTTTTAGATATCCAGGTGGAAGGTAGGGTGGAGCAACATTCATGTTGAGGCACAGAACAGCATGGTGAGGGGAAGAGGAGACAGACATTTTCTGTAGAGGTAAACAGAACCACGTGGCCAAAGAGAAGAGAGGACAGAGTTTCTATAGAGGGTAAGACAGATCTCTTGTGGAGTTTTTTGAGGGCCCGGAGTAAGGAGCAAGGAAAGATGGAGAATGAAGGTACAAGAGATGAAGATGAAGATGAAAGTATAAGAGCTTAGTTGTTAGCAGGACTATGAGAGAGCAAAGGGACAAAGAGGAACTGAGTGTCAGGATGGAACTGAAGCTATGTAGACAGGATTTCATCCCAGAGAAAATAAGTAGACGGATAGTGTATCTAGATTTATTCCTGCCCTGAATGCCTGAATGGAAGTGAAGCTGTATAGGTAGAGTTTTGTCTTAGAAGAATAACGTTAGCAGACATAAGAGAATGGTATTTGAGATTCTTTTACCTCAGATATCCCATGCCAGATGTAGCATCTCCCTCAGACTCTGGCTATCTTTAGATAGGTTGGAGCTGGTCTCCTAGACATTTTCCCCAACATGTTCTCTGATATCTGATTGTAAGCAGATACACTTACAATTGGATACACTTCCCAGAAGCTACCCTATGGAACATGGAAGGATGAATGTTTTTTATCTGAGCTATCAACTGAGTTCTGCTATTGTAAGACCCCAACTTTCCTTAGGCCTGAAACCCCCATACTCTTTAGGCCTGAAACCCCCCCCCCTTAGGGTCGAGAAGCTAAAGCCAGAGCAGAATTGCTAAACTACTGTTTAATGGAGGTCAAGATTTCTGTTAAGATACGCTGCCCAGCCGCTGCTCCACCACAACTGGAGGTTTCTGGTAAAGAGATAATTGCTCAACTGTAGTTAGGGTAATTACAGGAGTTCCGGGGAAAGTCACTGTGACCTTGTGTAAACCCCCCCAGAGTTCTCGGGAAGAACCTCAATTGCTTGACCACAGGATGTCACAGGATGTCACAAGACATTCAGGTGATAATGATTATTTGACTCTGGAATGTCCCAACCCTAGTCTCCATGGCGATGAGCACCCACCCTATGATTAAGCCAAAATTTGTGGAAAGTCCCTAGACATGAACCAATCAAAAATGAATCTTTATGAAAACTGTAATTTTGTGGGTTTTGCCTTTAAAAACTGTGTGTGATTGCAGTTCGGGGCTTCTCTTGCTCTGTGGAGTAAGGGGGGCCCAATTGTACAATCGTTTGCCTAAAAATAAATCCTCTTGCAGATTGCATCGACTGGACTGGAGTCTGGGTTTCTGGGGGCCCCTCTTCCCGAGAAGGTAGTACCCTGAGTTTTGGGGTCTATCACTATACACATGTCCTCCCTACAGATTTGGGGCTTGTTCTTAAGTCTTCATAACCACATAATATCATGAGTCAATTCTTTAATCAAAGGAGAGAAATAGAAATGGAGATAGAGTTGGAGATGAGAGAAATGGGAAGAGAGAAGAAACAAAGAAGAGAGAAGGAGGGAGAGAGAGAAAGAGAAATGGAGAAAAACTAATGAATATTCCTTATTGTGTTTTTCTGGGAAACCCCAACTATACAGCTTTTGACACTGTCATAGCTCTAGATCCTTGGTGAAAAGATGGTCTTCTTATGATGTCTTTGAAAAAGTCTCAATTTCCAGAAAACTAAAATAAGTCTGTGTGTTAGAGGATGGTCCAAAATTGTGCTGGTAAATGGCTTTCTGGGCATTCCAGAAATGATGCAGGGAGAGCTGTAATAGGCCACCAGGAAAGAAAGGCCAGTCACTCAAGAGAAATCCACCTTGAGCTGGGTTGCCATCCATTTGAAGGAGTGGATGGCAAAGGCAGGAGAGCAGAGCTTTCAAGAAGAGTCAGTAGGATCCATACAAATCAGGCTCAGAGGTACAAGTGGAACCTATTCATCAGAAATGTCTCACAGAGCAAGCTGAAGAGACAGCTGACAGTAAAGTTCTTGCATGCAAGCATAAGAACCTGAGTTTGGTCCTCAGAACCTATATTTAAGAAGCCAGGCTTTCTGGTTCTGCTTGTAATCCCAGCACAGATAGATCCATGCAGCCCTCTTGCCATCCTGCCTGGCCTACTCAACAAGTAATAGGCCAATAGAGACCCTGTCTCAAGAGCCATTCGGAAACCAACTGTTATGCCCAGATTTGGAACCCCCAAAAAGACCACCAGAGACCGAGAATTTCCAGAATTCAACAGTAAGTTTTATTCTTAATGTGCAGTTACAAGCCAGCTCGGAATTCCCGTCAGCAGCACCCCATCGCAACAAGGCAGGGAGGAGAATTGCTCTTTCTTTGTGAGCCTAGCTTTTAAAGGCAAAACCCCAAAATTTCTCAAAGGGGAGGGGGCTAGTAGGGGTTCATTTTTTACTAGCTTACTCTTAGGAATTTCTACAGTTCCTGATCCTTCATTTGATCTGCTTATCTCTGCTTACTGTTCAGGTTGACCTGTTGTTTGTCCTATCAGCACTGGGACATTCAGTGGTTAATCAGTTGCTTCTAGATAGCCCTAGATAGCCCTCCAGGCATCCTGACTTTGTGACTTTTGTACTGTTTCAATTCCTGGAGCCTCTTGTCAGTATTTCTAGGAAGCTCGGAACTCAGGCCTATTCCTTTTAGGTCAAGCAGAGGCTGTTAGTTTAGTATTATTTTTGAGTGAGGGTCCTATTTTTAAATGAGGGTCCTTCACAACTACTGTAGAAGCTTCCTAAAATATGTACACATATAACAGGGGTTTAAAAGAAATTACCATATAACAGGAGAGACAATATCCCACTAGACAGCATATGTGGCCAAATAATACCCCCAGTACCAGGAATAGATTACATCTTAGACCCTGTAAACATTACAGGCTAATTATTGCCAATGATATTGGCCACCCTCCACAACTTGACAGCCAAGACCCTATTGCTGAGCATACCACATACTTATATCATAGAACTAGCTGATATTGGAAGCTTCACCACTGCAGACTAGCATTCACAGTATTAGAAGGTGCTATATACTCTACCAGAGGAGAAAAATAATCACCAATCTCACCCAGCTATGAACTCTATGTGTGTTAAAATAATAACTTGCCTGTAAGCATACCTACCAGTGCAATAGTGGCACAAATATTATGGGAGTAACCAAATACTTTTTATTGGATTTAAGACCTGTTCCATGAAATAGAATTCATATCTGATACTGTTAACCCAACACTAGGGAAACTAGATAGGTTATGGACCCTAGAGGGACACCTACTACTATTATTCTGCTAAAGGAGCATAGCAATATAATAATACNTAATGCTATATTTCAATACCTATAGATCAGTGCACCACTCAACCTTTATCAGAGAAGCTTATTCTTGCAGCAGATGGTGGTTAACAGAGATGCACAACTGGACAATGCACAGAGTGAGAAACAAGAAACTTTAGAGTTGCTCAACCCTAAATATGATGTCTTTATTGTTATCTCCCCACCTCAAAGCTCAGGAACCTATGGAAAAGAGGGATGGAAAGACTGTAAGAGCCAGAGGTAGTAGATGATTCAAGAAAACAGCATTTTCTAAACACAGCTGGGAAGATAAGCATATGAACTCACTGATACTCTGACAGCTTATACAGAACCTGCCCAAGGTCAAGCCAGACAAACTACCAGAATGGAGGAGGGGAAGTGGGCACAAAGCTCCACTCCTTGCCAAGACGCTATTAGCAACTGATAGCTTCTGGGAGAGGGAAAATTAGTTTTCAATGAAGTAACACTGGGTATATTCACATGCTGTGGTAGGTCCAATGCTCAGTAGTTGTTCCACACAAAACAGTGTCTGTGTTTTGTGTGTGTGTGTGTGGGGGGAATTCTTTTGTTTTGTTTTTGTTTTTAGAGAGAGAAAGAACATGAAGTTGAGTTATTAGGTGGAGAAGGATCTAGGAGGGAAAAGAATATAATCAAAATATGGTGTATGAAATTCTCAAAGAATAAGTAAAAGCATAAAAAGTGGACAAAGCCAGAGAAATTACTCAAGAGACTCAATAAATGTCTCCTCCACATACACACATGTATCACATCATACATACACATACATACACTTAAAAACTATGATGATATAAAGAAATGATTCATAGGGGGGATTAGAGAAGATAATGCAAGGATATGGCTGCTGGAGAATGGGATCTAATCCCCAGAGAAGTGGGAGGAGCAACCTTAGACATATTGGCCTCCACAGCAACAGACCAAAAGGAGGCATGGAAGTTAGTGCTAGTATAGCCATCATGACCCAGGAACAGAGGCTATTTATGAAATTCCAGACACTGTCCCTAAACTCTGTGCCACTAACTCACTCTTAAGGAAAAATAAAAAACTAATATCCTATGAGCCAAATTCTCAATCATTCAGTCTGTCAAGCCTGCATCTCTATTAGTGGGAATTGAGGCTGAGTGCTGCAATGCCAGAGGCCAAAACCTGTATTGGCTATAATTAAGCTATCTTAGCCCAGGTAATCCTCAGTTCCTGTTTCCTGAGTAACAGGTTCCCTTTCCAGAATTCTTGTTAAGTGCCTTAAGCAAAAACAGCTTGGTACTTCCTTATCTTTTGGTCAGTCAGGGACATCTGCTATCCTGACCTTCCCAAGAAAACATCTTGCAGTCAGGTTACCTAGCAACCTAATTGTTCTGACCCATGCCCCCAAACACAAGCTCCCACTATATAATTAATTGGTGAAAAAATAAACTTTGCAGCTTGATCAGAATCCTGTCTTGCTGTCATTCTTTGTGTCTCTTGTCCCTTTCATTCACCGTCCCCCCTTTAGGGTCTCCATTGAAGACCCCGCTGGCTGGGGCAAATGGTGCCCAACGTGGGGCTTGAGAACGTGGAGGATGGTGAACGTTGCACACCAAAGCAGGCCTGCATATCAGTTGGACCACTGTGGAAAATGCTCCATGAGCGAAGGTCAGATCAGTGATCGCCACGGGGACGCCCGGCCGTGAGACAGATCGGAGAGTTGATTTGTGCTTACACAAGGTAAGTTTACCATGGGACAAGCATTTAGTAAGCAGGATTTATTTATTTCAGGACTTAAACAGTCTCTCAAGACACGAGGAACAAGGGTTAAAAAGAAAGATTTTACAAAGTTTCTTGATCATATTGGGGACCTTTGTCCCTGATTTTCTCAGGAGGGCACTATAGATGAAAAACAGTGGAAGTGAGTTGGTGATTGTTTAAATGATTACTATCGAACTTTTGGCCCTGAAAAGGTCCCAGTCACTGCATTTTCATATTGGAATTTAGTTAATGATATCATAAAGGTTCATACTCATGCCCCTGATGTTAAAGAATTAATCATAGAAGGAGAGGAAGCCTTAAAAAAATACTCCCGTCCACCTTCTGTTTGTCCTTCTGTTAATATTGATCTTCCTGAGCCTCCCCCTGACCAACTAGCCCCCCCCTCCATCTGACTCCAATCTCCTCTCTTAAAACGCTAAGCTGAAAGGCAAGCACAGACCTTTACTGATCACCTTCACTGTGATTCCTGCCATCCCTGGGGGTGGACTTCTTCAGCCAACTGAATGAAGGCTATCAGTAACCCAGTGCCTGGGAACCTCTCTCTCAATTCTCCAGAGCAGGTCTCTGAGCAGCTGGGCCTCCCCCGTTCATTTATTGCTCCACTGAGCCTGTGTCTCATTCAGCCAGCTAGCTAGCCTTCTTGGTTTGGGAACAATAAGTGCTTGCAAAAAATTTTACATTTTAAGATCAACATGGTGAAAAGGCCTATAGGGGTTTTTATTTAAATAACCTAGGCAATATTCATTTTACTACAGACTGTGCTGTTATCCCCTCTCTCCAAATTTCATCAAAAGCCTTTAACAACAGCTGGTTTCCCCTGCAGGGAACCTTCGCAGCAGCTGGCAATGAGCCCATAGGATCTAGGAGTGAGCCTTTCGCAGTAGCTCCCAGCCCCCCAGATGATTCGTGGTACCAGTGAGTCCTCAATTTGCTTTCTTACCAGAACATTTTAAGGAACCTCACAACTTTCCTTGTGCCTTTTTATTTTCCATTTTATGCTCTTTATTTTTTATTTTCCATTTTATGTTCTTTATTTCTCATCTTTACTTGACATTCATGTTTTTACTCTTAACTGTTTAATCGTATCTTGTATCCTCTGCTTCCTGATGTGCTCATGTTTATATGGTGTGTGTGTGTGTGTGTGTGTGTGTGTGTGTGTGTGTGTGTTACCTTTAGGTAAATCTTGAGTGAGTGATGATGAGTGCATCAGAGAACTCACAGGACATAAAATTTGGGTCAAAATCTAGTTTACAGTGCCATCATAATTATTTGGATTTTCTGCAATTTACACAATTTCCTGTTAGCCAAAGATAGTTTATGTGAGTCGTTTTCTTTGTAGTTTAACTGTTGTTGGTTGTTTTTTACTCTTTGGGCTCTTTTGGGGCCCTGCCACCCAGCTCCCAGATAAAAATCACACAGAGAGACTTATTCTTAATTATGATTGCCTGGCCTTAGCTTGGCTTGCTTCTTACCAACTTTTCTTAACTTTTTTTTAAATTAACCCATCTGTCTTTTGCCTCTGGGCTTATTAACTTTCTCTATTTTTGTATATCTTTCTTTCTTACTCCATTGCTGGTTGTGCAGCTGGGTGGCTGGCCTCTGATGTCCTCCCCTTTTCTCCCTCCTAGATCTCTGCTCTCCCAGATTTCTCCTTCTATTAATTCTTTCTGCCTGCCAGGCCTACCTATCCTTTCTCCTGCCTTGCTATTGACTGTTCAGATCTTTATTAGACCATCAGCTGTTCTAGACAGGCACAGTAACACAGCTTCACAAAGTTAAACAAATGCAGCATAAACAAAAGTAACACACCTTAAAATAATATTCCCCAACACTTAACTTCACTCTTGCCTTGATTGCCTTTTTGCTTCTGCTCTTCTTCATTAGTGTCCAGGTACCTGTGGCGACATGCATGTGTTTGAATCTCAGCTCTTACTTTCACCAGGTGATGACCTCAGGACCTCTGAGCTTCAGTTCCCCATCTATGAATTGGGGTGATGATAGTCTCTACCTTAGGCAGAACTCTGGGGAAGAGGAGATGAATTTATCTATTAAGACACTTATAACTGAAGTACCCTCACGCAAAAATAGGCCCCTCATTCAAAAATAAGATCAAACTAACAGCCTCTGCTTGAACTAAAAAGAATAGGCCTGAGTTTTAAGTTTCAAGCTTCCCAGGTAATGCTGACAGAGGCTCCAGGAATTGAAACAGTACAAAGTCACAAAGTCAGGAGGGCCATCTGAAAGCAACTGATTAACCACAGAATGTCCCAACACTGGAGATAGTCTATAGAAGAGGTCTTGTGACAAACAACAGGTCTAGCTGAAGGATCAGATAACTCAGGAACTAAAGAAATTCCTAAGAGTAAGCAAAGATAAGCCAGTCAAAAATGAACCTGTACTAACCCCCCTCCCCTTTGAGAAATTTTGGGGTTTNTGCCTTTAAAAGCTAGGCTCACAAAGAAAGAGCAATTCCCCTCCCCGCCTCATTGCGACGGGGTACTGCTGATGGGAATTCCTTGCTTGGCTTGTAACTGCACATTAAGAATAAACCTTGCTGTTGCATTCTGGACACTCTTGGTCGCCGGTGGTCTCTTTGGGGGTCCTAATCTGGGCATAACAATAATAGGCATTGGATGTGTTCAATCATATTAGTTATTATTTTCTATATTTTAAACTATTTTTAGATTTATTTATGTGTATGAGTATTTTTGCTTACGTGTGTGTGTGTGTGTGTGTGTGTGTGTGTGTGTAAGTCAGCTCAAGAAGGCATTAGAGGCCCTGGAATGAGAGGTACAGATAATCATGAGCCACTGTATGAGTGCTGAGAATGGAACCCAGGTCCTCTACAAAAACAGTAAGTGCTCTTAACCACTATGCCATCTTCCAGCCCCTTATTTTCCATATTTTTATAAGTCCAATGTGTTGAAATCTAATCATAATTTTTATTTAGCTGCCTTTAAATTATTTTGTAGTAAGATATGGTCTCTATTTTTTTTAAACTCCCAACCTATGGGAGGGATGCATAGATCTCCCTGGGAAGGGGAAATAGAATAGATTTTATGGATAGACTGAGGGCAGGCGGATGTGGGAGGGGAGGGACCAGGTTGGGGGGATGAGGTGGAGGGAGAGAGTACAGAGAGATGACTGGAATTGGGGGGCACTTGGGGAGAAATGTGGAAACCTAATGCAGTGGAAACTTCCTGGAATCTATGAAGGTGATCCTAATGAGGACTCCTAGTAATAGGGGACACAGAGTCTCAACTGGCCATCTCTTGTTCTAGACAAGGTAGGACTGGGTTGCATTCAATTTAGTTGTTGGCCAAGAGGGTCTCATGGAAATCCCTAAACCCAGGCTGATGTTAAGACAAAATGTTTCCCTCCACAAACTGATAATGAAGTTCCCATTGCCAAGGACAACACTCACACACTCATCAATCATGGAGAAACCAAGCTGGTGTCTACCTGGAGCTATCACTCCTATGTTCTAGTCTCTTTGGTGCAGAAAAGTACTCAAAAGGCTACTGAAAGGGAAACATAGACACCAACCCAGCCACAAAACCTTTACCTACAATCTGTCCTACCTGTAAACTATGCTAGGGTAATAGCATAGTTTACAGAATTTGTGGGAATATCCAATCAATGTCTGACTTGACTCCACTCCATGAGAAGGAACCCATACCCAACATTGCTTGGGTAACCAAGAACCAGAGACTAGATAGCCCAAAGACCTAGGGTAAAACCAAACACAACTGGCCAAAAACAATAAAAATGATTCCTAATGATACTCATAGATCAGTGCCTTATCCAGTCATCATCAGAGAGGCTTCCTCCAGCAGCAGATGGGAACTGTTATAGAATATTATTTCAAAGTGTGTTACTTTTGTCTATGCTTTGGAATGTTTGTTTAATGATGCAAAGATGTGTTTGATCAAATAAAATTCACCTGCAGTCAGGAGGCTGAATCAGCAACTAGCTGACAGGAAGTAGTAGGAAGGAGCCAGGTGAAAAAGGGTTTATAAGAAGGGGCGAGGAGAAGCAGGAAGGCTTTTTGGAGAACATGAGCAAGGAGAGGAGGTGAGCTACTTGCTATCCAGCCTCTGAAGAGCAGAATTTCACCTTGACCTTTGAGTCTTGAGTTCTTTAGAGGGAGAGAGGTTTAGTTAAGTTCCTTTCATAGCTCTGCAAGAGTTGCAGCCAAAGGGAAAAGAATTCCCTATGGCTATGACCCTTGCTGGTAGTGGCAGAGTTGCAGACAGCTGTGGCTTAAAAGGCAGCAACAATTTTAAAAAGGACAACAGGGAACAGATGCAGAGACCACCACCACCACCACCCACAATCAGACATTATGTGGAGAGGGCGTCTAAATTGGAGGTCTCTATCAAATCCATCCCCTCAGAGTTCAGGGAATCCCATGGAAGAGGAGCCAGAAAGATTTTAAGATTCAGAAGGGATGGAGACTCTGGAGAACACCAGGAGAACAAGACCCTCTGAATCAACTAAGCAAGGCTCATATGAGCTCACAAAGACTGAAGCAGCAAGCACAGGGCCTATGTGGGTCTGCACCAGGTCCTCTGTGTATATATAGCTGTTAGCTTAGTATTTTTATGGGATTCCTGATTATGAGAACAAGTGAGTCTCTGACTCTTACCTGTTCTTGGGACTCTTTTCCTGCAGTTGGGTTATCATGTCCAACTGCTATATGAAAGTTTTTGCTTCATCTAATTATATAAAAAATTATGAGCTGGGTGGTAGTGGCACACACTTTCAATCTTAGCACTCAGGAGGCAGAGGTAGGTGGATCTCTGTGAGCCCAAGGCCAGCCTAATCTACAAAGTGGGTTCTTCCAGGACAGCCAAGGACTGTTACACAGAAAAAAACATGTCTCAAAACAAAACAAAACAAAAAATATTTTTTTAACTTAACAGGTATAAGAATTAACTTCAGACCTTGTTAATACAGTTTCTTGTCCTACAAGCAACACAGGAAGCTGNTGTTTGACAGTGAACATCAGTCTTCTAACACGCTGCTCAGGGCCGCATGCTTTCACAAACCTACCTTGGGAAAACAGTATCGTCTGTTGGAAACTTGCTATTATTTTGAATTATAATAACCCATCTATCTTCCAGAATCTATATTCATTTCTCTCCACAGCCACCTTACATACTGCATTTGGTACTGGACTCCATAACTCTCTCCTCACACAGATTCCTCCAGACTCTCCAGCTGCGCTGGTGTGGTGACCATTGGCCCTGTCATCCAAGCTGACCCCCTGGGAATTCCCCTGCACAGCATCATCTTAGTCTCCTCCAACAGCCTGCATCCACCAATTTTAACTCCCAAATTCACCTCTGATGTTCTCTGTATCTGCACTGAAATTGTATCACTGTAGGTCCAGTTCACTCATTCTAACTTCATGAAATCTCATGTGATTTCTAACTGTACCCAGCTCTTCAAATACATGTTTCCACCAATTTCAGCATGGCCTTTCTTATATAGACACATCAATCATTCAACCTGCAAAACTCTGAGGACAAAGTCAGATGACTGACACTGAAGGCCATCTAGGGTCTGGCTACTCTGAACCTCATTATCCTAATTTCTCCTACCACTCCTGCCCAAAGACCAACAGCTACAACCATAACTTGTGGATGCACATGCCAACCTTCCATTTTAATTTTTCTTTCTTGGGCCAAAAGTCCTTTCCAACTTTCTTAGGCTAGAAAATTCTTCATTGCATTCAGAACCATATCCAAATGTCTCTGCAAAATCTTTGATGAAAATTAAAAGACAGATTAAAAGCGAATTTGGCTTCCTTAGAGGGGAAAGAGCAGAGAAGATATAGTGATAGCGAGAACTATGAGAAATGTTATTTTTTAAAAAGAGATGGGGAGATAGTCGTGCTATTTCTTTGTTGCTAAAGCCAGGGATAATGTTTGTTTCCATCAAACAAGGAGAGCAAGGTATGCAAAGATGATCTCTAAGTACAATAGTCATTTTTCTATTGCTGTGATAAAACATCAGAAACAAGACAACTTATAGGAAAAAGGTTTATTTGGGCTTACGGTTCCCAAGGGTAAGAGTCTGTCATGGTGAGGAAGTCTGCAGCAAGGAAATACAGCAGCTAGAGATGAAGCTGAGAGCTTTAATCTTGAACCACAAGCAGAAAGCAGAGANACTGAACTAGAAATGGCACCAGTCTTTTAACTCTCAAAGGCCCCTCCAGGGGCATACCTCTTCCAATGAGGCCACACCTCCTAAGCCTCCCCAAACAGTACCACCAACTGGGGACCAATTCAAATGCCAGAAATTATGGGAGACATCTCATCTAGACCATGACACTAAGCAGCATGAAGTAAATTTTTCTGAAAGGCACGGGCTTCTACTTGTGCCTACTATGCAGTGATTGGGATTAAACTCAAGACTTCCTTTGTAAACAACTAGAAAACTGAACAAAACATATGAAACAACTATGTTTCAAATATCAGACAACGGGCATTGCCCTAGTTTTCTGTCTAGAGAAACCTCGGGTTCTATGAAAGGAAAATTAGTTCCAAGCAGAAAGCACAGTGTTCTAATGAGTAAAGGAGACATCAATCAAAGTGTGGGGAAGCAGCTGGACTATGTGGAGGAGAGAGAGAGAAAGAGGAAGGGGGAGGGAGGGAGGGAGAGAGGGAGGGACTGTGAGCCAGAAGTCATCATTAAACAACCGTTGGGCCCACTGATCATACCAAGTGGTTTACTGATAGAGTAGTTCCCCAACAATGAACAATTACAGAACCATAATCCCAGCCATTTCCCAGAGCACATGAGGGCAGTGAAACACCTGCCTTCTGACCAGCCATTGCAACCATCACAATCATTTGGTATAAAAAATACAGATTAAGAGTAGGACAACTAATCCTACTAAGGTAAGTATTATCCTAAAGCTGTCCCAATAGAGCATAAACAGTCTTAAAAGATTTATTTTTCATCATGTGTATAATATGTGTGTGTCCATGTGTGAGTATCTTTGCAAGTGAGTACCCACAGAGTAGGTGGGTACCCACAGAGAGGGTATCAGTTCCCCTGGAACTGGAGCTACAGGTCACTGTTGCCACCACTCCCAGCCAATTTTTTTTTTTTTATTTTAAGCCAGGCATAGTGACAGATGCCTGTAATTCCAGCTATGCAGGAGGCTGAGGCAAGATCATCTGAGCTCAAGAGTTCAGAACCAGCCTGATTAACATAGTACAACTCTGTTAGGGGCCAGAGATGAACCATGGAAAGTTACTGAGTCTCCTAGAAAAGCAGGTCACACAACCACCAACCTTTTCTAGCACAAGCAACACCTTGCTTGCCCAGACACTAGATGTACCCAAGATAGAATACCTGGAACACCTGCGGTTGGGTAACAGCAACCAGACAGTAGA
>LZPO01067393.1:0-14542 GCA_001675575.1 Neotoma lepida
CACCTTATTTGTTCTCATTTGCCGGAGAACCCTGATCAATAAAATTCCACTCGATAAGACAAAACTTTAATGAAGTCCCTATCAGCTAAATAAAAAGCTCTCCTGGACTCCTGAGTTGAATCCTTGAGCACTGTGTGTAAACATGCTTTGCCTGGTGTGGACAGTTGTGCTCTGCTTCCTTTAGATATAATAAACCATCCCTGGAGTAGCTGAAATAGATAAATGCTCAAGACAGACAATGAGTTCGAACCCGACCTCTACCTTTTGGGCAAAATGCTTAATTATTTTAAGTCCCAGTTTCCTCATCTATAAAGTCACAATAGCAAGAATTCCTAGCCCACAGGACTGTTGTAAGAAGTGATTGAGTCGATGCAGGCAACGTGCTTTCCTATAAGTCTAGTCCTCAGTAAGTTTTTATCCCAGCTAATGCAGACCAGAAACCTGTGTGCTGGAACACGAAAGAGTTAAATCCATGTGGGACAACATTAATAACTACCACAGTTTTGTTATCAATACTGTAGGGTGTAGCCAATCTTAATTCATTTCTTTGCTCAGGGAAAAGGGTTTCTTCAACATTGGAAATATGCTTTCTTCTACCAAGCATCTTATTTCTCTCACCTAGCAGAGATTATAGGTTCCACTGCTCCAGCAGTTACAGCGCTGAGCCATGGGCTCATCAGCAGGCAAGCAGATAAACAGTGTTTCACATCTTGGATAGATATCAGGGAGCTTTATTGTGAAATTCACCTTTGGTAATGATGAGGAAGAGTTAAAATGCAAATGTACAATTATTGACTAGCTTTCTGAGGTCATGCCTGGTGTGTTTCATTCTGAACTTCTTGCTCAATGTCTTTCAAATCTCTCTTGCTAAATTTGGCTCCTCAGAAATTATTCCTCCAAGGCAGAAAATTGGCAGTCAAGTAAATTTCATTGGCCTTTAGATCATTGTGTACTTTAACTCGTAATTTTCCATTGCTCTCTGTTCTCCATTGACTTTCCATTGCGGACTACATTACATGTGGGGTGGCAGCATTGATCTTGACGCATGGTACATACTCCCTTGTCCAGAGCTGATCCATTAGGTAGGCTTCTTTCAGGAATGAGCAGACTATGTCTATCAATTGAAGAATGCTGTATATAGATACACAGTGACAATTATAAATAACTTAAAACCCTCTGCAGAGATGATGCTTCTCAGGTGCATTGAACATGAGTTTTCCCTATTTCTAACAGCTTACATCTATCACGGGTAAGTAGTTTATGAGAAAGTTCTCAGTTTGGCCAGTTGCAAAAAAGAAGCAGATAGCACAGTAAGAGATTGAGCCATTGAAGCATAAAGGAAAAGAAGGTAAATAACANAAAGGTAGAATGATATGCCATAAATTCGTTTGGATGTATTTCAGACATCCAAGTGGAGGTGTCCAGACACAAGATGGAGAAAGAAGTCTAAAGTTTAGAGAGAGGTTGAGGATGGACATGCACATGGGAGAGTCATCAACACACGATAGCTTAAAGTAAACAATACAGAGTGTTACCTAGGGAATAACTAAGGAGAAGAAGTGTGTCAGGAACTGCTTTCTGTATGTTTTGAGGAGATGGGACATCAGAACTATTGAGACATGCCTCGGAGCTTGAGATGGTTGAAGTAAGACTTCAAAAAGGATAGGAGATAGCAGCCAAAACCACTAGGGATGTAGGGTACCATCAAGCAAATGGCCTTCACTTAGAGACAAATGGAAAAGATGAGAATAACCATTGTTATTATGAAAAATATATGAATTCTTGTGAAAGATAGAAGTTTGCTTAGACTATGAAAATTTAGGTTTGATTTTGGTCAAACAAAAAATGCAAATAATAAGAAAATTTGAACCAGGAGTGGGGTTNTTGATACAAATATGACATAGTTCTTAGGGCTTCGGGACTGATTTACAAGAGGAATGAGGAAAGTTTGAGATTACAGACTGGAGAATCCCTTGAATGCTGTGAACTGATTATAAACCATATTTGTGTGTTAATTAGAGAAAGGCATAATCGGGGCAGTTTGCTTCCCCCTACAGTAGAACACAAGGATCTTTTTATTCAAAGACACTATCAGACAATCAACATGTCCACGAAGGTAAGAATCAAGGAGCAATTTCCAATAAAATCAATCAAACAAGGCCAACATTTTATTTTATAAATGATTAATGTAAGTGATGAAGGCAATATATAAATTATGAAATTATATTAATATTAAATATTGGGGAACATTTTAATAAGCATTTAAAAATCAGATCTTTAAAGTTAAGGTTATAAATGTGTGAAGTGGAAGATTAGTACATTCCTAAAGGGATAGGCTTAGTATTAATGAAGAATAAGGAAGCAGGAAAGCATGTTGATGCATAAACAAACAAGCAGTGTATCCTGAACAGATGGTATATACTTGTGAGACTTGAAGGAAGTCTTGATTCATACCCAATGGGCAGTAAGAAACCACCTACTAGAGAGTGACCCTGGATTCTTCAATGAGCCAGTACAATGACTTATTTTGCCCAAATCAGTGGATTTATGAATCATTTACTCTAAAACTATTCTGTTTTGTTTTACAGAGAAAACTTGGACATCAAGAATGTTCTGGAATGATGAGGCTCTCCATGCCAAGACCTAAACCCCAGCCCAGCACTAGTCCATCCAGTTCGTGCTGTGGCAACTCCCTTGGACCTCATTTTTATTGTTAGTTCTCATTTGTTTCCATATTTAGTGAACACATGCTTAACTGCAAAGCTGTCATCAATAAAAGCTCTTATAGTGCCTCATTGTGCAAACATCTTTCATGTGTGTTAGGCATTTTCAAAAGCTTAATAATCTGCATCTGATTTGCATCATCTTATTTAAACAAAGGCGATATTGGCCATACTGCCTACCAAGACAGGCTTTGAAAAATTACAATAATTTTTGCAGCTATGTAGTAACAATCTGCTTCTCCTGGGTTCCCAGAAATGGTTCTGCTCTGTGTGTTTTTACAAAAACAGGGACGGTGAGTGGGTAGATGGTGGCTGGGCAATGCTTCTGGGATTAAGAAGGTTGAGACCTGAGATACCCTTAAAGAATGAGTGGCGTATTCTCCTTAAGTCTTCCTTACATCATGGCAATGATTGTGCTCTTTGCTGAACCCTTCCCAGGGTGGTGGTGAAGCCTTTGATTCCATTTCTTACTGCTCTGGGAACCCCCACAAAGCTGGTGTTCCTGACCCATCGCCAACATCATGATCTGTGGAAATGCAACTCTGGAATTGATTCTTGGTCCTGTGGGTTATCGGCCAAGCATTGCTACAGAGGCAGGACTGTACACAGCTTAGTGAGGCACTCATGGAGAAAGTGATCTATGCTCCTCCTTTTTGTGTTTAGTGTAAATCTGAGGATGATGCCTCCACCCTGTGTCGTTTTGTACTTAGGCTTCTTGGAGAAAACTAAAATTTCAGCCAAGTAGTGAGTGGCTGGCCAATACAGAGGAATATAGATATAAGCTCAAATGGAATATAAAAAATGGGTCAGAATGAGATAGGATAGTCTAGTATGGAAATGGCACAGTCACGAATGCACATATGGACACACACACACACACACACACACACACAGTGTTGAAAGCATTACGACAAATCAGAGTCCTTTAATACTCAGTGCTCTGAAAGCCTGGGAGAGTGACTTTACTCCCTGAAGGGAAGGAGCAAAGAGAGCTGGTGAAATTCCTGTGTCTACTCAGCTAAGCTGTCTCAAGCTATCAGTGATCCCTGAACTTGAGGATCCACTGGTAAACGTGCAACCTTCTGCATGTTGGCATCATGTGTGAGGAACAGTGTGAGTGGTGGGCATTGTGTGTACTGAGCAAATTCTGGGCTTCACGCATGCTGGGCACTGCTCCATGTGAGCTCACACTGCTACCCTCCTCGAGTTCACTCATGTTTCTATGCATTCCAAATCAGGTGATTACGCAAAAGTAGAATTTTGGGGTGGGTCTAGTTGATTGATTGCTGCTGGTGATCATTCTTGCTCTTGATTAAGTTGGTTCTGTTTGTGGTTTAGGAATCCACACTTACATGGGCTTCAATCTGGCGGCTGGACCATAAGTGAAGTGTCCTGACTGTGGATTCTCAGTGTGACTTGTGTCACTGCTTCTATTTTCTTACCCTGCCCCCTCCCGGCCTCATTCTGTCTATGCTGCTCATTTGTGACACTAGATCTGTGACTCCCTAGTGCCATCAGCAGCCTGGGCTTTGACCAAATACAGATGAGCAAAAGATACACCTTATACATACAGTTTCCCCTGCTACACAGTACACAAGAAAATGCCTCTCATTGTCTCCTTAAAACCAGTCTTAGTTGCCTCTTCTGATGCCAAGGCTTTGCTTTCCAGGTTGATTAGTTGGTGTCATGAGACCCAAGTTCAAACTACACTCTGCCTTGTGCCACTAGAAGGAGCCACAACTCCAGGGACATGTTTCAGTTTTCAGTTACCCTATATCCATTAGCCACTCAGAGAACTCATGGTATTCATCTTTAAAAAAAATTAATTAATTAACTAATTGAATTTGGGGAGGGGAGGGTGCCTGCCACAGCTCATACAGAGAGGGCAACATGTGAGAGTCAGTTCTCTCCTTCCACCATGTAGGCTCTAGGGTTCAAACTCAGGTTGTCAAGTTTGTCAACAGAGGCCTTGCCTGATGATCTAACTCACTGGACCTGCTCAGGGGACTCAGGCAGGAACAGCTCATAGACTCTCAGCTAGGGAGTGGTCTCCTCATGCCCAGAGGCCATCTCAGCCATCTTCCTGTGACACCAACCAGTCAGAGCTAAGCATGATGGGTACCAAGCTGCCTCTACTCTCAAACACACCTGTGTCTTCCATGTGTAGTCAGCCTGGCTCATTGCTTAGCGTCTTGCCTTTGTAAGAACATTTATCCCTCCTGGAAGTAGATTTCTCAGGACACNGTGCCAAACCTCAAGGTTTTGCACACATCACTTGTCTATTGGATCTATTTCTAGCTATACAGTCTTTGCTTTCCACATGATGTCACACCCTCATGACTTCGTGGTCCCCACCTCTGATCCCAGGTGAGTTGACTGAAGTTCCTTATTAGAGATCCCCAAGGTCTGTGGTTAGAGAGCAGTGATTCCATCGAAAGGCAGGTAGGCTCTGCTGCCGGCACCATCAGCTTGGTGTGTGTCTCCACATGAACATCAATTTGATAAAGACACCGACAGCAGAGTTCTGAGGAGTATTTGGAATGGTCCCACCCATGTGACAAGCAATGCAGGAAAGAAAAGAGGAGAGCATGTCTCTGGGGCTATCGATATGGCTCAGAGGTTAAGGATACCTCCTGCTCTTCCAGAGAACTCGAGTTCAGACCCCAGCACCCACATTAGACAGCTCACAACTGTCTGTAACTCCAGAACTAGAGGATCCAACACCCTCTTCTGGCACCCACAGACATAGCAAACACACAGAGACACGTAAATCAAAATAGAACAGATGTTTTTAAAAAGAAGATATCAAATCTCTGTGGGCAGAGGGGATTTTGCTTGTTTTGTTCTAAAAGGAGAGGAAAACAGCTCTGGGTTCTGAACACAGAATGAAGCTAAGAGTATTTATCCTGAGAGAAACTGAGTCTTGGGGACTCTCAGCTGCTCTGGTTGCATGGGGCCATCCATAGGAGGTTTCAGGATTGAACAAAGTGTCGGGTACTTTGGCAAGAGGGTTGCATTTGGCAACCCTCTGCTGATTTGATAAAGATGAACCCATGAAGATGAATGGGACAGCTTCTGTCCCCTTCTCTGCATATGCACTGAATATCACAGGCCCTACTCAGTTCCTGCTCATCCAGCTGCCTTCACAGCACATGAGAAGAAGCATGGACTTCAGATGAAGGCAGGACAGTCTTCAAGGGGTCCCAAGTCTCTAAGCATCTGGCTTCAGACATCGAACGTAACCTCATTGCACACCAGCTCTGGATAGTCAATGCAGAGGTAGTTACCATTCTCTTGCAGAATTTAAGTTAGTGAGATAATCTATAGGGGATGTTTAGCACATAGTATGGCCACAAGTCAGAGAAGTAGCTTCCTCGCCCACTCCTGATCCTCGGTCTCTGGTGATTTCACAAGGACCCCCGGATAGCAACAGGAAACTCTAATTCAAAGGACAGAGTTGGTTGTAGCCAACCCAGACTTTGGCTTCAGACTTCCACTGGGAGGGAAGGTCTACTCGGCCACTAGGGGGCACCAATTGCATGGAAAAGAGGGGCACTTGAGCTGTCCTGGAAGGAAAACTTTCTTGAAATTTGGGACTGAGTGCAGCAGCAGTGCTTGTTGGTTTCTCTGGGGACCTGGGAGGTCAGGACAGGGGTCACGTGACATGAGAAAGTGCTCTCCAATCTCTCCCTGGGACTCAGCCGCTATCTATTCTGTCACACACTTTGCCTGTGTAATTCAACACCATTTACTTTCTTCCCGTTCTGTTCTCCTCAACCTGAACTTGCTCTGAAGTCCCTTCCAGACAGACAATCTGCCCAGTGCACAGAAGAGGCCTGTGGGAAAGGAAGGACCCTCACTTTAAAGTGTTTCAGATTTTTCTTTTCTGCACCTGCACATGTGTTTGTGTGGTGTACGTGTGTGTGTGTGTGTGTGTATGTGTGTTCACATGTGTAGAAATGCACATATGTGTGCAGGAGGCCTGAGGATGACAAAAGGGTCTTCTGCAATTGCTCTCCACCTTGTACATTGAGGTAGGGTCTCTCCCTGAACCTGGAATCCTTTGAGTTAGAGTTTTCTGTTGCACTCTGGGGGTTCTTATGAGTTCACAAGAGACTAGGGATCAAGAGTGGGCGAGGAAGCTACTGCTCTGACTTGTGGCCATACTATGTGCTAAACATTCCTTATAGATTATCCCATTAAGTGCTTAAGTTCTGCAAGAGAATGGTAACTACCTCGGCATTGACTGTCCAGAGCTGATGTGCAGTGAGGTTACGTTAGATGTCTGAAGCCAGATGCTTAGAGACTTGGGACTCCTGGAAGGCTGTCCTGCCTTCATCTGAAGCCTATGAAGGGGTGCATAAATGTGATGGGCATCCCAGAATTCACATCAGGAGAGAGGAAACCAAAGACAGTGAATTGACCTGTTTTGTCCAAAACAGAGTATGACCAAGATAGGGGAATTGTTCCCCAGAAGGCAAAATCCACAGTGCCTAGTAATGGTCCGTTCAGGAGTCTGAACCTCAAAANGGGCTCATTTCCTTAGTCAGTGTGGGAATTATCTGTGAGAAGATTCTCCCCAAGGGAACCTTCCAGAAGACAGGTGGTTTAGTGATCATTCATAATTATGTCAGATATGTAGGCTCTCTCACACACTGAGAAATCCTCTTTTGAGATGCCAGGTACTCCCTGCATGTGAATTACCAGGGACATTTAACCAAACTCAAGCTCAGACCTATGAGATTAGACACCCTGGTGTACAACCTAGGCATTTACAATGAATTTGCAGCCGATTTTACATTCCTTAAAAATGTTAAGACCCATAGANCTAAAAGATAATTCAACCTCTGCTGGCATTGGAAATACATTGACTATGTGCTCCCTAGAAATATCTTTGGGTGGTATCAATACTATGAAAATCCCAACCAAACAAGCATGCCCCAAACGACCAGAGTCAACAGTTTCTACATCCCAAAGTCACACAAGTGCCTCACACACTCGGTGGAATGGCTTTCTTTGATTTGAGACCTTTAGCTTGCTTATCTGATGGCCCAGAGTTACAAGCTGGTGAAGCAGGCCTGTGTGTAGGATGTGGCATCTCCATTGCTGGGGTAACTGGTCCACAAAGTCAGAGGGATGTCGGCTGAGAGTGGCAGAAGGGAGAGAGGAAGAGCCAGCAGCAGAGGAGTGCTGTGGAAACTTCTGCACCATCAAATGGTCCAAGGCACAAGAGCACAGAGGAGACACTAGTCTGTGCAGCTGACACCATTCTGACTTGAATGACACCCCTCCCCCACCAAGAAACCTCCACTGGAATTCAGGTGAGCTCAGCCATAAAAACAAGATCACCCCACTGTTCTCCTAAGGAAATGGGATGGAGGTCTGTAGAGGAAACTGCTTTTCAAACATCCTNTGTCCGTTGCTGCTCCTGGCAAACCACTTTTAGATGCATCTGGACTCCATTCATCTTCCTTCTTAGGTTTCCAGGCAGGAGAGCAGCTAGTGGGTACTGCACTGGGCAAGACCCTGACCTGTCAGCAAAACCAGGAAGGCGAACCACCCAAACACTCAGAACCTAGGGGAAGTGCCATGCTGGATACCTTCCTTTAGAGCTGAACCCTTGAGGAAAGTCCTTTCTTGTGTCTGCACAATGTATAGATTTGACACAGTTGTTAATGATCACTAAAGCACCTGTCTTCTGGAGGTCCTTTGGAGAGAATCTTCTCATATATAATTTCCATGCTCACTAAGGAAATGAATCCATCTTGATGTACAGATTAATAGGATAAAGGGCTGTGCCTGGACAATTGCCCAAGGACCCCATTCAGAAATGCACAGTTCTTGCTTTCATGTTCTGCCTTGGCTATCTTGAAATTCTTAATATTGTTTGAACATAGAGTCCTGTGTTTTCATTTTGTGCTGAGGTCCATGACTTAGTTCTGGTAAGGTGACTAGGGAACTAGGCGGACCTGAGTAAAAGTTTGGTTGCCCACTTAGTAATTTTTGTCTTGGACAAGTGGGAATACTCTCCTAGCATGAATGTTCTCAGCTACAAAGCAGAGGTTCTAGACATCTCTCATGGCATTGTGAGACTATTGTGAAATCACATGGGTTCACCTAGTTAATACAGGTAACTTTGGCCTGGGTACCAAGCCAGTAATGGAAATGATTTGTCTGAAAATTAATTAAATTACACACCCAGTTCTTGAAATATATGCTTATGCAACTTAATAAAATGTGTATTTCCTGAGCAGCTACTATACAGCAGCAACATCTGTATTCATAATGAGTTTCTGCAGGGCCAATTTCAAGCTTGAAGGATTCTTTTTAATTATAGTTTTTATTTATTCATTGAAAATGCCATATGTGCCTCTGGATTGCCCTGGGAAGGAGAAATAGATGAGATCTCCATGAGTAAACTAGGGGTGAGGGGGGCAATAAAGGGTAGGGAATGGGGCATGAGAACATAAGGAAACGGGTTGGTCGAGCTGGAATAGGGACAGTATGGGAAAGCAATGAAAGAAATACCTTATAGAGGGGGACATCATGGGGATAGAGAGAAACCAGATGCTAGATAAATTCCCAGGAATCCACAAGGATGACCGCACCTTAGACTACTAGCAATAGTGGAAAGGGTGCCTGAACTGGCTTACCTCAGTAATCAGATTGGTGAATACCCTGTCATCATAGAGCCTTCATCCAGTAATTGATTGAAGCAGATGCAGAGATCCACAGCCAAGCACCAGGGCAGGCTCCAGGAATCCAGTCGAAGAGAGAGAAGAGGGATTCTATGAGCAAGGGGCATCAAGATCATGATGAGGAAACCTACAGAGACAACCAAACCAAGCTAGTGGGGATTCATGAACTTTAGACCAACAGCTGTGGAGCCTCCATGGGACTGCACTAGGCCCTCTGCATAAGCAGACAGTTGTGTAGCTTGGTCTGCTTAAGGGGCCCCCTGGCAGTAGGATCAGGATCCATCCCTGGTGCATGAGTTGGCCTTTTGGAGCCCATTACCTATGGTGGGACACCTTGAACACCCTTGATGCAGGGGGAGGGACTTGGACCTGGCTCAACTGAATGGACCAGACTCTGCTGACTCCCCATGGGAGGCCTTACCTTTTAGGAGGAGGGAATGGGGGATGGGCTGCGGGGAGAAAGGCTAGGCAGGCAGGATGAGGAAAGAGAGGGGGNTCTGTGGTTGGTATGTAAAATAAATAAAAAATTTCTTAATAAAAAAAGAAAGAAAATGCCATACATGCCTCAATGTATTTTGAACATATTCATCCTCACTGCCCCTCTCCAACTTCCTCTGCCTTCCCAACACATCTTCCTCCCAACTTCATGACTTTTAAAAAAGTAACCCATTGAGTCTAATAAGTGCACACGGCTACGAGTTCACCTACCAAGCCATCTGCTGGAGCATGAGCAACCCGCCACTGGCCAAATCTCTAAAGAAAAGTGACTCCCCCCTCCCACTCCAGCAACCAGGACCTCTAGTGGCTTCCCAGCTAGGGGACAGGCCCCATCCATACTGGAATTTAACTGGCTTGATTGTGTGCAGGTGACCACAGCTACTGTCATGAGTTCAGTGGCAGTGTCATGTCCAGAAGACAGCATTTCACAGCTTTCAACCTCACCTCCAGCTCTTACACGCTTTCCATTTCCTCTTCCTCAGTGTCCCCTAAACCTTCAGGTATGTGTGGTGGGGAGCACAAAAGACCAAGGATTTTTTTTTTAATTTGAGGCCCATGAAAATAATAACAGGCTGTCATGTATTCAGCATGATGTGGCCACTGCAGTTGTTACTAACTGCAAAGCCAGACTATAGGTAGACTCCTTAATGGATCAAGAGTTAATAAGCCAGGCATGGTGGCATACACCTGCAATTCCAACAGTTGAGAAGCAGAGATGGGCAGATCTCTGCAAGGTGGAGGCCACCCGGGTCTACAGAGTGAGAGCATGTCTCAGAAAAGCAAAGCAACAACAACAACAAAAAAANCCCAAACCAAACAAAAAATAACCAGTGAGTATCTGAGTGGGTGCTTCATGCTTCGTGTCCTATGACACACAACAAACCCCAGACCACACATCCTCCTGTCCTGGTCCTGCTCTGTCCTTTGCTTTCTCTGGGATCTGTCAATTTTCCTTCTCCCTTTTTTCTTCTGTCTTATTCTTATTGCTGGTATCCTCCAATCTGAAATCCTGCCGTCACTTGATTCTTATTATTATTATGATTTATTTTTATTTATGTGTGTGCATGCCCACAAGTGTGTATGTGTGCTCACATATATGAGAGTGCTAGCAGAGGCCAGAAGAGAGCATTGGATCCCTTGGAGCTGGAAAGACTGGCAAATGTGAACCACCCAGTGTGGGTACTGAGAACCAAACTCTGGTCCTCTACAAGAGTAGTTCATGCTCTTAACCACTGAGCCGTCCTTCCAGTCCTCACATTCCTTGATTCTTGAAGACTTAAGAGCATTCCATGGCCCTCCCAATGACATAAAGAACAACAATTTAACAGGTATGCTGAGCCCACTTCTGAGCTGCAGTGTTCAGCACGGCCCAGTATCTGGACCCTGGAAGAAGAAAGGAAGTGGCAGAGCAGGGGAAGCAGGGCTTCTGGTTTTGCATTTCAGAAACAAAATCCAAATANGGTCTTACCAAGCAGTTGCTGATGGGAGATCAATAAGTAATAGTATCTTGAAGATTTTAATCAACNACTGTCTCTGAGGGAGGCAGTTTCATGATATACAGATGTCTGGGGCCTGGGGCCTTCCTCCTAAGAGCTCTTGTGGTGACACCAGGAATATAAATTAAAATTTGCTTTTGTCTTATGATCATACAAGAACTTTTATATTTATTCTCAAGGAACTGTGTACAGCAAAGTAAGAATTCTTTGTAGACAAAGGACTCTGCTCTCCTCTGNGCCATNACCCTCTTGAAGGCATGTGGTTATTCCTCCTCCAGAGCTGCCTGGCTGGAGTTGGTTAAGAGGTATTATGTAAAGCAGTGGGGTGTTGAGCATCTCAAGCAGGCCCCTACCTATGAAGGACTCCAATTCCTTTCATATACACAANAGGCAAGAAAATCTAGATGATAAATACAGATGGGAGAATCCTTAGACCTCCCTGTCCTTACAGTCCAAGGTTTGATGGCAAGCACATCCACTGGGACATCATTACTGGAAGTCTATATCTTCCCTTGCTGTGGTACCCTCTTACCCTTCTCCTCCAGATAAACAAAGGAGGCATGGACCTGTCCTTGATGGTGACATAGGGACAAAGTGGAGCTCCATCAGTTGACTCTGATTGGGGCTCGGAGCCAGGGAAGGCAAGGAAGGTCCTTGGGCCAGAGCTTCTGCCCCACCCTGCAGTCGTCTGTCTTTCTCCTTCCATTGCCATATGTTTCTCACCTGCTTAACGGCTGCAGCCTGATTTCCATCTGGTCATCATCCCCAAAACACGGAGTGCAGAATATGACAAATGGTGATAGATGGGAAGAAAGGAGTCATAGAAGTTTCAACGCTGATCATCAACAGATTTAGCAGCAATTATAAAATTTGGCTCCTTTTAATTCATTTTCATCTGTGAGCCAACAGCGGTTGGTTGTATTCAAGGCCAACATTGCTGCTGCATTTTTCTTGCCAAGTCAGTTGGAGACCAGATGGTGACACCGACCTTCCCCATGTGCCTCCTTATTNCCAGGAATGGGATATTCGAGGAAAAGTTCGACCTCTGGACTTGACTTGGGAACTCCGGTTTTGTTTGAAGCACTCACACTCCCCAAGCCTCTAACTTCCTGCTTGTTCCTCTCAGGAGAGTGGTGTATATTTATTCTTGAAACTAAGAGCTCCTGTAGACAAGGCAATCTGTTCCACTCTATCCCTGAGCGCTCCTGAANGTGAGGTGGCCACCTGGTAGTATGGCTTCTCCTCTTCCAACCGAGTCGTCCTCCCTGGCTAATGAATACTTTTCTCACCTCCCAGAGTTCATCAAGACTTGTGCTGGTCCCTTACAAAACCACAAGTATACAGAGAAAGCCATCCTCTGAAAGTGAACCCACATTCTGATGCTTTCCAATTTCACAGTGAAAATGACCTGAAGGGACCCTGTTCTCCCACCGGCTGTACTGACATCAGTGCTGTTTAACTGCTTGAATCTGTTACTACTCGGGTTGGAAGGGTAGGTTGGGGAGATAACCACAGACCCCAGGCTCCAGACAATGGGGTGATCTGGACAAATCTGGAGAGCTTGGGCTCAACCTTAGCTGCTAATTGTAAAACACACTTGAAACATTGGGCACAGAATGAGTGTACTGTCTGCCAAGCACTGCGGGGCATCTATCTTATGCCCTGCTAACCATGGTCTTGCTCCTAAAACACTCTGTTTTCATAAATCTAGTCCTGAGTCAAGAAGATGCCATCACCTATGAATGCTCTCACATAGTGACCCCCAAGGATGTAGTTTCTGACTAGTATTCAACATATACGTCAGCGTTTCTCATCCCTCCTCCTTTCTTCTTGTTCATGCACACCATCTGGTGTCTCTGGGGCTCTGGAGCAGTAGGGATGAAGCTCTGTGTCAGCAACTGTAGCAGAAATTTACCTCATTTTAACTCACCGAGCAAAAGCACGGTGTAGAGCTACGGCAGTCACAACCATCCTACAGATGAAGACAAGGAGGGGTGAGGCCAGCTGAGGCCACAAGGCTAACAGTCAGGACTAGAACCAAGACCAAGACCTTCTGGGTCTACAACTGTGCTGTCCATTAGAATAATGGAAAATGAGGTTCTCAGTTGTGAGTGGTTGTGCATTTGACAGGGGCCTGTTGGCATGACTGGGACACTTTTGGTTGTCACTGTTTCTAGAGCCTACCTGGTAGGGCCAAAGATGCCACTACAATGAATAGGACAGCTTACAGCACAGAAGTGTCTTCAGGCATGTTCACAGTTGAGGTGGAAAACCCCTGATGAAGCGAAAACACAGCACATGTGCACATGGAAAGAGTGNATAATTACCCATCTACTCTGTCTATGTACCTATCATCTCTTTATCTGTCTCTCTCTCATCTACCTACTATCAACTATTCTATGAACCTATGCTATGGCATCTATGTATCTAGCTATTATCCACTTTCCATTTACCTGTCATCTATCTATTTACCTATCATCTATAATTATCANTCTCTCCTGTATATCTATATATCTTCCATCTATTCAGCTAAAACTCTTAGNCTTTTGATAGATGGGACTAGGTCCTTTCAGGGTTTGGCTTCAGACACAGAACACCTGGTCTTTTAAAAGAGATTTTAAAGTAGTCTTAATTCTGAAAGCCTTTAACATATTCTTAAAGTTTCTATTTATTTGGGGTGTGTGTGTGTGTGTCTGTGTCTGTGTCTGTGTGTCTCCATGTGTGTGTGTGTGTGTGTGTGTGTGTCTCCATGTGTGTGTGTGTCTGTGTCTGTGTCTGTGTGTCTCCTGTGGGCTTGTGTGTACCACAGTGCATGTATAGAAGTCAGAGGACAACTTAGTGGGGTCTGTTCTTTCCTTCTACCATGTGGGTTCTGGGGATCAAACTCAGGTCATCAGGTTTGGAGGTACATGGCTTTACACGCTGTTCCTGCCCTTAATGTAATTCTTATCAGGAGTCACAGAGGAAAGCAAGTTATAAATTATTGTTCCTTGAAGATGCAGTGGTGTGTATGATTTGCCTGTAGTTGTGATTAGGAGGCCTATAAGTGGCATGTATAAGTTTAAGTGTGTGTGTGTGTATGTGTGTGTGTGTGTGTGTGTGTGTGTGTGTGTGTGTGTGTGTGTGT
>LZPO01067394.1:9903-21535 GCA_001675575.1 Neotoma lepida
ATAACCAAAGGCAGAGATTTTTTTACTAAGTTAAAAGGTAAATAGCAATATATGCTATATTAATAATATGTTATATTACTTGTTATCATTATTTATCATATATTTATATTATATGGTTGAATATATGTGTATGTGTGTGTTTTCTTGGGAACAGAGATAGACTTAGGTCTTTCAAGCTCTACAGTTGAGCTACATATCCAAACCCAGAACATATTTTATGATTTGATAATAATTATTATAAACACAGATTGTTAAAGCTTTTCTGGGCCTAAAGGGAAGAGTGTTTTCTACATGTCCTGGTTAGTTTTTATTGTCAATTTGACACAACCTAAAGGTAGGAAGAGAGAATCTCAATATGAAGAATTTACTTGATCATATTGGCTGGTGGATGTGTCTGTACAGGTGTAGTCATGATAACTAATTGATATGGGAAAGCCTATCCCACTGTGGTGTGTATCATTCCTAGACAGATGGCTCTGAGCTATCAGAGAGTTAGCTGAGCGTAAGATAGTACATCAGCCAGCTTCAGCTCCTGCTTGAGTCCCTTCCCTGACTTTATAATGGATTGTGACCTGTAAGTGTAAGCCAAATAAACCCTTTTCCTCCCAAGTTTCTGTTTGTCAGTGTGAAAAAAATGAAACCAAAATACTATGTTATCAAGAGAACTGGAGTGTGGATCCCAGCACCCATGTAACACCCACATAATAAGTGCCACACACATGTATCCTTAGCTCTGATGAGAATAGAGGCAGGATGATTGCTGGGGATTGCGAGCATGCATGTAGAGGTGCATGAACATCATCCCCAGAGCACACACACACACACACACACACACACACACACACACAAAGAGAGAGAGAGACTCATACACTCACAGACACACATATATACGAAATAAATCTTTATTTAAAACATATTTCTGAGATGTACATCTGCTGTGATAATCCTTCCGTATGCTGTGAATATGTATTACTCTCATTGATTAATAATAAAGCTGATTGGCCTATAACAAGGCAAGATAAAGTTAGGTGGGACAATCAAACTGAGGAATCAGATGAAGAAGGGCAAAGTAAAGAGAGATGCTAGCCAGCTACGGGGAAGCAAGATGCTAGAGCCACGTGGCAATACATAGATTAATAGAAATGGGTTCATTTAAATGTAAGAGCTGGTTAGTAATAAGCCTGAGCTATTAGCTGAACATTTATATTCATATAAAAGCCTCTGCATGTTTATTTGGGACCAGGCAGTCGGGAAGGGAAAACGTCTGTTTACACACATCATGTTAATAAAAGGGCAGAGAAATGTGACCTTTGATCAATGGAGATAGCTGGAACCTGTCTTGGGGAACTTGGGCCAGATCTGTAATGTAAAAGGAAATTGTATGCATAGTACTTGGATAAATAAATTATTAATAGCCCCAAATTACTATAATGATAGGCTTCATCTGATACATATATTCTATGGAAGACTGAATGGTACCAATGTGTTTAATAGAACATTGTGCATTTTTTTTCAATATTTGTATATTTTTCTTAAAATGTCTATGTAACTAGATACTTTCAAATATACGATATTGTTCATTAGTCCCAATGTAGGAGGTAGGGTAAGGACAGCAGAATGCTTTTGTGACTTTGTTGGAGGCCCATGGCTCATAATCAGCATCGTCTAATTCAGTGGTTCTCAACCCTCCTAATGCTTCCAGCCTCTAATACAATTCCTCATGTTGTGGTGACACCAACCATAAAGTTATTTTGTTGCTGTTTTGTAACTGTAATTTTGCTACTATTGTATTATAAATATATGATATACAAGATATCTGTATATGACCCTCCAAAGCGGTCATGACCCATAGGTTGGAAATCATTGGTCTAGTTAGATATGAGGTCTTCTGAGCTTAGAACCACCATATCACTTTTGTTTTTCATGCCTATGTCTGATGGACATTATAACCTGCTTCAAATCACTCATCCTGAGTTAGTCCTCTGGATTTCCNTGTCAAAGTACAACATACCCAGGCCAGTTCACCTCGCTAATCGCAGAGTTAGATGAGATGCAACATCCTGGCCAGCAGGCCAGTAAGCATGAGTTGATTGATGTTCCACCTGCTGCCTTCAGTCTGTTTGATACTGGCCAACACTGCCAGGTCGAGATGAGTTCCTGAGCTCTGTATGACAAGCCTTTAGACAAGGCCAGTCTGTGGTCCCCAAGGTCAACCATTCCATTCAAGAGAGACAGCGCACATGGAGCCATGAATTAGCAAGAACTATATTTCTAAATCTATGTAATGGTGACTTATATTTCCAAGCTTTCTATCATGTTCACAATATTATACAAGCCAAGAGATATAACAAATATAATATTGTTCACAATATTATACAAGCCAACATGGAGGTTTCATCCAAATCCTCCATGCTCACACATTTCTTTAGCGTATATTAAACTCCCTGAATGAATAATAGCTTCCTATTACTGAGTGAAGAAGCAACATTTGTGAGAAAGAGTGGAAAGCAAGAGCTCCAAGGAGCCCAGAATCCTATGGNATTCTACTGCTGTTTCAGAGCGTCTCGAAGCAAAGGAAGACAGATGTTTTGAAAAGACTGGGACTCTGANGCTCAGCTGAGTAACCTGGTCTCACAGTTGGATTGATGTTAGCNGAGGCTGAAAGCCATTACAAAGGCAGGGGAAATCACAGCTAAGAACACAAGCACTTCGATGCATATGTGGCACATATCCTATGTGCACATGTATGTGACACATATCCTAACATATCCGGAGACTGTCTGTGAAAGGTGGCTCCAGTATTAAGTGAAAAGACAAAAACAAAAAGCCATCTAAGAGGAAGATGATTGGAAATCGGGGATACAATGTGAGGATGTGAGAAGCACAATGATCCAGAGAGCATTGAGAACCACTTTGTACCCAGCTCCCACCCAGACAACCCCAGAAAGCAACCAGCTCATCATCTGAGGGCTAAGAGAGCAAGGCACATGAGAAGTTGTTCCCAGAAACAATAAAATATTTGTACACAGACTTTTTATTGTTAAGGAAATACCTTTGTAAAAACCCCATAAAATATGCATCTATGAAGAGAGCCATTATTTAAATAATTCATATTGTAGCTTTTTAACCACAGAAGTTTATTGTATTTTTCTCCAGTTTTATTCTGTCTCATTTCTGAAGGAAAATATGTGGCATGGTGTACGAGCTCTCAAGGCAGGATTCAAACCACAACAGTGCACTGTCTTCTGGGGGAACTTATTTGATCTTTCTGTTCCTTTGTTTCTAGCTGAGGAAAAAAGGGATAAAAAGAGAAACTATCTCATAAGCTTCCTCTGGGCATCAAACAAGTGACACACAAAACAGCACATTGCGAGGCACCCAGCAAACTTCAGTGGTTAGCCCTGACAAACTCCCCAGGTCTGTCAGAGCTCTGTCAGAGGACCAGTTAANAGTGGTCACAAATGGAACAGGTGCTGGGTACCTCAGATCCTATAAAACCTAGCATTGATTGATGCAATCATTTTGTAAGTGTGTATTGTTTGCTAAATATGTGACAGGTACAGATGAATCAAAGGGTAAAAACTGACCCCTGATTCTCTTTGGGTTGATTAACCCAAAGTTTCTTTGGGGGAAAAAGGGGACATAATCACCAGCCATGCAAACGGATGCCCAACTGCACCTGTGAAAAGGAGACAAGGAACTGGGCAGACTTTCAGAACAATGATCAGTGGTGAAGACAGGCTCCTGCCCGCCCTCAGTGGGGATGTGGAGAGGATGTGCATGGATAAAGAGGTGGAGGCATAGGGTAGGTCTGCCTTGTGACCTAATAGTGCGAGAAGAGGACTGTANTGAGGGGCTAATGTGAGCACAGGAGAGATATTCCAGGCCCAACCAGGCAGGACCTACCTGTGTGGAACGCATGACNTCAGAAAAAGGATCCCAGGTTTCCTTCTAAGAGGAATGGCAAGCCTCTGATGTGTATCCCATGACTGTGAAAGAAGCTGATCTCAAGAGACCTAACTGTGGGTCAAGGTACTGCAATCCTTCCTCTCTGTGGTACTCACTGTCCTAAGGTATATAGGACATAGGGAAATGGAGGCAGACTGTAGCTGAAGGTGAAGGACTCCCAGTTCTAGGGAGGAAGCAGATGGCCGTNTAACCAGCTTCAGAGTTAGAGAAGGAGGAATTGCTTATGATTTATGTATAACAAGCAAAGGGATGCAGAGAATCAGCCAAAGAAAAGTTAACATCATAAAGACAAAAGCCCTCACATGAGGTGNAGTCCTCAAGCCAAGCTTGGGTAACAAGATCACTGATGTCTTCTCTGTCCATCATAGGCTACATCCATGAGGCAGTCTGGCCAGAGTATCCCTCATCTCTAGATCTCTTCTGACAACACATCACTGAACTATATGCCAGAAGCAGTGGCCAGACACCACTCCAGAGCCATAAGGAATGTTTCCACTGTGAAGCATGAAGGCTGTCCTCGAATGCCAGCATTCCCATCTGGGGGCCATTTGCAAACCAGGCATACCATGTCTGAGTTTTCTAAAATGTGCCTATTTTTCATGCACAGTGACATGGGAAGAACTGCCAATGTATGCTCCTAAGTATAAGCCTGTTCTAAGCGTGTCACATTATTGTTTACTTTCCTGTATTAGTCATCTTCCATCACTGTATGAAAATACCCAATACCAGCTACTTATGAAGTAGAGAGACTTTTTTTTTCAGTTCATACTCCTAGAGAGTCAGCCCCAAGGTCAGACAATCACATGGTTTTGGGCTTCTAGAAAGCACAGTGTATCACAGCAGGAGGGTGAGTTGGAACAAGTGCTCACATCTTAAGCCAGGAAGCAGACAGAGACTGAGNGATCAGGATCCCATAATGCCCTGTAAAGGCAAGCTCTCAGTGATCTAAAGAACTCTATGGACCCACCTTTTAAAGGACCACTGCACATCCCACCAGCACCATCTTAGGGACNGGTTTGGAGGGACATGNATATTACACCCAAACCAAAGCATCATCACCNCAAACCTAAGTCAGCACTTCCTGAAAAGATGTGCNGGTGCAGGTGGACCCTCTCCAGACNTCTGTTAAATTCCATGTGGTCTTTGTCTTTGAAAGAACNCATTCAATTTTACACAAGATTATTTTGGGAAAAGGCCTGTAAAGTCTATTGTCCCAATCCCAATGGCAGAAAAGAAATGTTTTCAAAAGTGTTCCAGAAAGANAGAGTTGGGGATTACAGGTCACATTCAACTCTCTGGGTAATATCATCTGTGTGGTTACTGGCCATGTCATTGTCCTGTTATTCTGTACTCCCTTGGGGGCAGTGGTAGCAGTAGAAATATCCACACTCAAGGCAGCCCTCACAAAATGTTGACCAGCTTCCATTGGTGTTACAAGGGAGAAGGGCAGCTGGTTCAAATCCTGGCTCCACCAGGACAAAATTGTGTCAAAATTGTGTGGTTTGGGGTAACATCCTCATCTACCATCCAGGGGTAGTTTTCAGTCTCTGTGGACTCCTATGAGGATTAAATGACCAAAAAGTGTCTAGAACACTTCTGAGGTCATCAAAAGCAAAATGCCAATACTGACCGCTGTATGGTACATGGGACATATACAACTGTATTCATGGGACCTTGTAACAGCTTAGTGACACAATCAGAAAATCAGCCTCATTTTACACAGATGAGAAACTGGTTCTCAGGCAGTCTTGGTATTGTGTGACTTTTCCTGGGAGATGGGAGCAAATGGAGATTCACCCCACACAGGGCACTGACAACAGACCAAAAACACAATGGCACATGTGTCTAGCTCAGTGAGCCAGTGAGCTTACTGTGACCATGTGCCTATTACTTAGCTCTAAGCTTTCATAGATTACATCAACACAGGAGAGAACTGAAATACAAACTCCTCTGAAGTATCCTTCTAAGCCATTAGGAAAGTTCCTGCCCTTGTGAAACTCCTGTGAGCAGGTCTNGGAGTGTTTGGAGTGAGTGGCATGTCCTTACTTATGGCCGTGACTTCACTGGAGGTACAGGTAGCTTTCCAGAGGATGCTCAAGCTCTGCAGAGCTGCCACACACAGCATCCCTTCCCCCGGCTCTCCTCTCACAATCTCAGTCTAGCCTCAGTTGGTTTGCTGCCGAAGCTGCTAGACTGTGAGCCTCGCTACCCTCTGCCCAATGCAAGGTTTTTGAATTTTTCGTTTTGGTTTAATTTTTGGGTTTTGTTTTTGTTTTCTTTTATGTTTTGTTTGTTTCTTTTTGTTTCTTTTTTGTTGTTGTTGTTGTTTATTTGTTTGTTTGAGACAGTGTCTCACAATGTAGCTCTGGTTGCCTTGAAACTCACTATGTAGAGCAGGCTGGCCTCAAATGCACAGAGATTTGCCTGCCTCTGCCTCCCAAGTGCTGGAATTAAAGACATGTACCACCATGCCTGGTTCCCAATTTTTCATTTTAATTCTATAGTTTGTACTGTGGTTCAAAAGTAAATATAGAAACACAAAACCTTTCCAGTCTGGGTTGTAAAGACTCACTCACCTTCCCAAGGAGCAGGAAATTTTTAATCTATTTGAACTCAGACATAAACAATCAGACAAAAAGGAAAACACCTTACAAAAAAGATCCTTTATTTGACAAAGACATCTGCAATTTCCAATCCAATGGATACCATCAGTTGGCCAAATCATGAAACCAAACCTCCAAACATTGCTGCTCTGAAGATATATAATGTATCATCCCTATGTGGGCAGAAACATGCTAACATAAAAGTACTAGATAGGAAAAAAGACATAGAGAAAGCAAGTCAGTCACACTAGGTGCCAGGGTAAACACAATTCAGTCAGGAAGTCAAGAAAAGATTCATGAAGGCTTAAGGGCTCCCAGATTTTCATCACAGGCAGAGTCTATGCTGGAGACGTGATTTACCAGGATCATAAAATGAACCTATCTGGGAAGATTCTAAAATCTAAGCAGTAAAGTTGTAAGAGTATAGTTGGACCAGTGAGATGGTTCAGCGGAGAAAGGCACTTGCTACCAAGCCTGACAACCCGAGTTTGACCCCTGGGTTCCACATGGTAGAAAGAGAAGATTAATTCTTCCATGCCATCCTCTTCCCTCCATATATATTCCAGCATATATATATATATATATATATATATAGTGGAATTCATATATGCTCACTCCCTATCTGACAGACACTTAGATAAAAATAAAACTAGATATTTAAAAATAATAATAATAGAAGAAATTTCAGGAAGAGGAGACAGATACAGTTTATGGGAACTCTGCATTGTTCTGGATACTGAAAAATTGGTGGAATAAATAAATTTTTTTATCAGAGAAGCATCGTTGTTTAGCGAATCATGCTCAGAGCTGATTATACATGCATACATATACATTTACATATGCATATACATAACATTTGGTAACAATTACAATAAATAAGAGGTCAAATAGAAAGAGATAAAGTACAGGAAAAATCTTCACAGAAAAGGCAACCTTTAATAACGAATGCATTGTGTGCAAAGGGTACCGTGGAGCAGCTGCTGCTGACAGAGCATAAAGGACTGGGTTTGTTCTTTGAAAATATTTCACTACACATATGGATTAATATGGTGATTAAGTTTGTGTATCAACCTGACTGAGTTAGAGGGAGCCCACATATTTGGTAAAACAAATACATTGTTTAGGGGGTTAGGGTCGGGAGGTGGGAGGATGTGAAAGTGGGGTTGGGTGGGAGAAGAGAGAATGAACGGAGAGAGAACTGGGGTCATAATCAGGTACGCACATAGCTCTCACTCATGGTTAATGCTGTAATTATTCAACAGATAATTATTGAATTTCAACCACACACCCAGACCTGGGATAAAGAGGTGACTGAAGGAGCACAGTTTTGATCCCATTGAGTTTTGAATTAAATGTGCATTACATTAATAAGTAGCTCCTTATAATACAGTGAGAGTAATGATGGGGACATCAGAGTGGCAGGAAAGCCATCATCAAAAGGCTCAGCCTGGTCTAGGAGAAGGAGTCTTTGGTTATAACTCAGGGAGATCATATGTTTTCCAAGACAGTGCTAACCAACATCTACACAGAAGAATAATCAACAGTCTTATATCTATTGGTATAACCAATGGTTTTGTGTCATTTTGCCCTAACAGTATTTCCTTGGGACTACTGAGTTCTTGTCTGAGCCAGCCTGCATGTGACTGATCCTCTCTCTGGGAAGAGTAGCTTCTTGAGGATGGTGTCATTTCTGTGTATCCCTGTCAGCACCTCATATCACTTGAGGATGTCATAACCATAAGAACTTACTCAAACAGTGATCAATGATAAGGCCCCCATGTGCCACATCAGGACATTGGTCTTTTCCATGGCTCCCACATGTCACATCACCTTAGTGAAAGAAAGTTAAAAGTCAGAAAGGAAGTGGACAAACATTTGCTCAAGTTGAGTCAGGTGACCTCTGGCACAGAGAGACTTTGTCTGAAGCATGCCACAGTGCTTCCCAGCTCCATTTCCACAGGGAGGTATCAAGGCAGTTCCCTTGTTTACCCTGTGTGGCTTTGGATAGAGAACCCTCAGAGCTCTGAGGGGCCATTATCTTACCTTCTCTCATCCGTGGGAGGTCAATAGGACCTGCCCTTTAGACATGATGTCCTCATCCTGCCTTGTGGCTAGGGACTGGAGATTCCCTTGGACAATGTGGAGGTCAATGCCAAGTTCCTGGGAAAAAAATAGGAAACCGCAAAGATCTCCCAAGGTCCTGAGACTAGACAGAGTGACTCACAGGGTTGTGTCTGCCTTCGGACACTCCACCCCACCCCCAAGGCTCCCTTAGCACCTCAAGGACTCATTCCTTCCTGCCCTCCTCTTTCAAAGGATGCTCTAATGCTTGAGCAGTGATCAGTTTTCCACTGTTCTGCCATGATCTACACTATTATTTTCTGGCATGGGTTAGGTTTGGATTAGTTTTATAAGTTATAAAATAGTAATGTACATTACTTGTGGATTTAGAGCACCATGCAATTTTTCTAAAGAAAAAATAATTTTAGACTCTTCACTGCTATCAAGTAGAATACGGTCTACATTTATTATACTGCTAGATAATTCTCTAATCTTTAATGGGGAAAATATAATAGATCAAAATGTTCTATATCTTCAAGTACACTAGTGACAGCAAATACCAGTTATTTGTGTGTTCATCATTTAACACAGGAACAATTTTACCAGAACTATATTTACATAATTTTGCATGTGAAATGATACTGACATTAGCTATAACTATATAAGTGAGTGTCTGAAACAAAGCCATTCGGCTTAGCATAGGGAGACAATTTGAGTCTACCACTAAAGTTACTGAGGACAGCTACTAAAATATCAAGAAGCAATTAAGAAGAGAAAAATGAAACACAGGTTAATTTCTTAAAGAAAAGCAGAATTTATCCTATGTTCAAAGGGAAAAGGAACAGACAGGAAACACAGCAAGGTTAGTTGAGGTACCAAAAGGAAAAGAGCGGAGGCACAAAGCCGATTGCTCGACATGAGCTGTGGAAGGCATATTGAGCATGATGAGCCATTTTGCAGTCTGTACACCCCAACGCTAAACAAAAGTCACCATTTCTCCCCTAACTGAAATTTGTTTGTGGAGAATTCTAACCTCGCTTCTTTTCAGAACAAAGCTACCATCTACCTTTGTTTGATGTGTGGGCATATCCACTGCTTCTGGGCAATTTGAGAGAAAGTGCGCTTGGGAAGAAAGCTTTTCTTTGTGTATTGGATACTATCTGCTGCTGTAACAAAATACCTGACAACAAGCAACTTAAGTCAAGAAAGGTTTATTTTGGTTTACAGTTCCAGAGGATTCAGTCCACCAGAGGAAGGAAGGCATGGTCACATGACACCCTTAGTCAGGAAGCAAAGAATGAAAAGTGGTGCTGAGCTACGGAAGTATAAAGGGACCCTTTCCCTGCCCTGCCCCTACTTTGACTCACAATTTCAGAGTCTTACCCATCTGTGGCTTGGAAAACATGACTTGAGTTCACAGCAGGAGGAGGATGTGAGGGAGGCGCTGACGTCAGGACCAGGCAGCAAAGGGCAGCTAGATCCAGAGACCAGGCTCCAATCTTCAAAAGCCCGAAACTTACTTCCACCCCTTGGGCCAGATCTCCAGTGCCCACAGCCCTCCCCAAAGAGTAACACCAGCTTGGAAATACGTGCTCAAACACGAGCTTGTGGAGGAACATGCTAGACTCAAATGGTACCTCGGCTATGGGACGCCTTGTGTGCGCTGAGATGGAGTAAATCAGAGGAGACTGGTGGATAAGCAGGTTTCTACATTACTTTGCTCAAAACTATCTTAAATGTGTATCAGACAGTTACAATCATCAATTCAGTTTTCCTCTGAATGTATTAAGGGGGGAAAAAATCCATGAGGTTACTATGAGACTTCCCATTCATGGGCTTTGTTCCCCTAGATGAGCTTATATGCACTCTCCAACACCTTCCCATTGAAGTATACTCCAGTGATCTCAGAAACCCATAGCGCTCTTTTGTAATAAGTAGCACTTAGTAGAAAAGCCAAGTTCTTTACTAAGAAATAAATGAAAACAGGAGCTGTCAAAGAAAGCAAAGACACAAAAGGGTATTCACCTTGCTTAGTAAGCAGGGGATAATGTTTCATTTTCCCCTATGGAGTTATGCTAGAATTAACCCAAAGAATAACTATTTTAATTATGATCATTTTAGCTAATGTGTTGGATATATCTAAGGCAGTATTTTTCACCATAAGCTCCCTAAACTCTAATCCACAAAATGTTCCTCTTCAAAACCCACACTATGAAGAAACAGGCTTGACAACCAGCATTGACCTTCCCTCATAGCATTGCATTGAAATTAGCACCTTAGAAACAAGAAGTTTTGTACTGTGTGGCCCTGGTTACCTAGCTTAACCTAGGTCAGCATTGTTTCTCAATTTCCAAAGCTAATATGGCATCTGTGAGCCGAATAGGGCTCCAAAAAGTCTAACCAAAATTTCTACCAAACCTACTTACTCCCACTCAGCCAGAACAGTTCCACAAAGGCTAATGCCTCTGCAGACTGGACGAGTTGCTTTCAACCCAGTTCAAAGTCCAACGGGCTTAAGTTTCCCAGCCACAAAATCTCCCCGCATACATGTCCCCCTCTTACTATAATCTTTATTCCCACAGCTCCCTCCAACCTCTGCTGCCCAGTACAGCTCTTTTGTGGTCTATATGGTGGTGCTCATTGCCTGCTCCCCCTACTGTGGGCTTCTGGGACTGGTGAACTAATACGGGTCTCATCAACACCGTGTGTGAGTTACTGTTTGGTCCTCCCTGCTATTCACTTACGGTTGGTCTCTTCCCCCAGTGAACTGCAGGTGGTCAAAACACATGGTCCAACACCTTTAAAAAGGGAATCTTTGGGCTGGACAGAGGGTTCAGCGCTAAAAAACACCTGCTGCTCTTCTAAAGGACCTGAGTTTAATTCCTGGCTCCCACAATAGGTGGCTCACGACTGCCTATAACTCCAATTCTAGGTGATCCAGTGTCCTCATCTGGCCTCTTCAGGTGCCACACACATGTGGCATGTACTCATACACACAC
>LZPO01067396.1:6371-19355 GCA_001675575.1 Neotoma lepida
GGAAGAAGGACCCTCAATTGAGAAAATGATGCAACAAGATTGGCCTGTGGGCAAGCCTGTGGTGCTTTTTCTTGATTGATGATTGATGTGAGAGACTAGCTTATTGTGGGAAGTACCACCCTGGGATGGNGGTCCTTGGTGCCGTAAAAAGGCTGAGCAAGTAAGCAGCACTCCTCCATGGCCTTAGCATCAGTTCTTGCCTTCATGTTCCTGTTGTGAGTTTCTGCCCTGAATTTCCTCAGTGATGGACTGTGAGGTAGAACNGTGAGCTTGTTCTTCGAATCTANANGGTCTTTTAATAAAAAACCCGGGGCCAGACATTGGGGTGAAAGCTGAAAGATCAGAGAAGCAGAGCAAGTCACCTCACCAACTCCTCAGCCGATCCTGTTTCCTCAGACTGAAAGCCTCTGAGTCCTTACCCAAAAGGGTTTCAGCTGAACTGCTTTAGTTCCGTTTCCTCANACCTTNTATACCTTTCTCTGCCCTGCTGTCACTTTCTGGGATTAAAGGTACATGTGCTTCCCAGTACTGGGATTAAAGGTGTGTGCCACCACTGTGTGGCCTTGAACTCACAGAGATCTAGATGGATCTCTGCTTCCCAAGTGATAGGATAAAGGGCATGTGCCACCACTGTCTGGCCTTTATGTCTAATCTAGTGGCTGGCTCTGTCCTCTGATCCTCAGGCAAGCTTTATTGGGGTACACAATATATCACCATATGAGCTGAAATAAAATCTTTTCTCCTCAAGTTTGGCCATAGTGTTTCATCACAGCAACAGAACCCCTAACTGAGATAGTGATGCTTACTTATATNNTAGACTNATCTGTTTATTCTTGACCACATTAAAATTAATGTCAATACTCAATGTGTGTTCAATTTATGTTTTGCCTTGGGAGACTGGTGGAGCAATACCCAGACTGGACAGATTAAGAAAGCAGAGGAGTAAATATTTAATTATATACACAGTCATACATACACACACACACAAACACACATACACACACACACACACATCAAGCATAGAGATGATCAGTACAATTTGTTATGTGAGTCAGTATGATATTTAAGCTTAATCAAGAAAGACATAGGGTAGTCATTAGTGTAGTTCACAGGAATCACAGCTAGGTAATATTGATGATTCATTTTCTTCCTGGGTAGTGTACACTGATCCTTTTAGCAGTATGAAGGCTATCCAGTAGGGATGCAGCTTTGAGATCAATACCTGTTTGTTTTCTACACCTTCTATAACTCAAGTTTGTGATGTTTTCAGGAACAGGGTCTTTGCTTCAATTTCTGGAGGGTAACCAATAGCAATAGCAAAGGCTTGTAATATTAAGGGGTTTATGGACCTCATTGATCAACAATGACAATAGAGATAATTCATTTCTGTAATCTACTTCCATTTCTCTGCTAAAGGGGCATGGAATTTAAACTGACTCCTAGTGAATTAGCATTATACCCATATATTAGTGGATCACATAAGCCTCATCAGAGAACCTTGCTTTTGCAGTAGAAATGATTAATACAGAGACCCAAAGTTGTTCAAGGCATAGATAATAAGAGACTGTATAGTGGTTAATCCAAAATAGGATATCTATATCATACCACTCCCTCCTAAGGCTCAGTGATCATATGAACTCACAGCCTGGAATCAGTGACAGCTTACACAAGGTCTGTGCAAGCTCAAGTCAGACAAAGTCCAAGCTTAAGGAGATATTGGTAATTTATAGGTGCAGGGAAATGCAGGAGAGAAAGTGGTAGTTTTCTTGAAGGACATGGCCTTGGTAGGCTGACTACTCTCCAGCAGATATCCAAACAACAAGAGTATATTCCTAGCACTAATCAAACTGGGTAGGTTTTCAAAAATAACATGAAAACACAAAGTTGAGAGGGTAGGGGACATAGGCTTGGTTGTGAGAGGAGCTTTGGGAAGAGAGCAAACTACAGTGTATGAAATCATCAAATAATTAAGAAATATATGATAGATGATGATGACATATAGATAGATAGATGATAGATAAATAGAAGATAGATAGATAGATAGATAGATAGATAGATAGATAGATAGGTGGGTAGTGGATGGATGGATGGATAGATAGATAGATGATAGTAAGACAGTGATGTCTCTAAAGATTCTATATTAACAGAAATAAAATCTCAATTTTTACTAAACTTCTAAATATTTCAGATTATTTGGTTTTCTTACCTATGTTATGAGGATAGATTCTGTCCTGTCTGAAATGATAAATTTGTTTGATTTTTATGAGTAATGTTATCAGTGTAAGTCTCCAAATTCTAAGCTCTTCTTGTGTATTTGTGTGAAGATTCTACAGGACAGAATTCATACAGATACATGAAAAATAATTAAATATATTCTGAAGTTTTAACTATTCCTAACACTACCANGGGTAACTTATATAAACAATCTTATTTAATCATTAATAAGAGTAAATGTTTTAGTCACAACTTATTTTTAATATGCAGACTTGCATAGATGTCTCTATTAGTTATTTTTCTTTTGCTGTGACAAAACACCGTGGCCATGGAAATTTATAAGAAAAAAATATACAGGCTTACAGGTTCAGAGATTAAAGTACATGATGGGAAGCAAAGGGATGGTGACAGGAACAACTGAAACTCACATCTTGACCCACAAGTAGGAGATGGGGAGGGAACATTAGGAATGGCACCAGTGTTTTGAAACCTCAAAGCCCACCCCTGTGACAAACCTTTAACAAGGCCACACCTGCCAAGTCTTTCCAAGCAGTTTGACAAATGGGAACAAGGAATTCAAGCCTATGAGCCTATGGGGGCCATTCTGATTTAAACCAACAGAAAGACAATGGCATCAATTACATCCAGCAGCTGAACATATGAAATTAGGCTGTCTCCTGTCGTAACAGGAGCAGAGAGTCAGAGATTTCCTTCTTTGCATTTCTGAGTCAGCTTTGTCTTCAAGTTATCTGCCCTCATATTTACAAGATTATTTCACTGAGTTAATATCTCCTTTTTAGTTTATAGAAGAGAAAAAATTTCTTCCATTCCAAAACATGAAACAAATATTTTATTTTTTTTTNATCTGTTTATTCTTGACCACATTAAAATTAATGTCAATACTCAATGTGTGTTCAATTTATGTTTTGCCTTGGGAGACTGGTGGAGCAATACCCAGACTGGACAGATTAAGAAAGCAGAGGAGTAAATATTTAATTATATACACAGTCATACATACACACACACACAAACACACATACACACACACACACACATCAAGCATAGAGATGATCAGTACAATTTGTTATGTGAGTCAGTATGATATTTAAGCTTAATCAAGAAAGACATAGGGTAGTCATTAGTGTAGTTCACAGGAATCACAGCTAGGTAATATTGATGATTCATTTTCTTCCTGGGTAGTGTACACTGATCCTTTTAGCAGTATGAAGGCTATCCAGTAGGGATGCAGCTTTGAGATCAATACCTGTTTGTTTTCTACACCTTCTATAACTCAAGTTTGTGATGTTTTCAGGAACAGGGTCTTTGCTTCAATTTCTGGAGGGTAACCAATAGCAATAGCAAAGGCTTGTAATATTAAGGGGTTTATGGACCTCATTGATCAACAATGACAATAGAGATAATTCATTTCTGTAATCTACTTCCATTTCTCTGCTAAAGGGGCATGGAATTTAAACTGACTCCTAGTGAATTAGCATTATACCCATATATTAGTGGATCACATAAGCCTCATCAGAGAACCTTGCTTTTGCAGTAGAAATGATTAATACAGAGACCCAAAGTTGTTCAAGGCATAGATAATAAGAGACTGTATAGTGGTTAATCCAAAATAGGATATCTATATCATACCACTCCCTCCTAAGGCTCAGTGATCATATGAACTCACAGCCTGGAATCAGTGACAGCTTACACAAGGTCTGTGCAAGCTCAAGTCAGACAAAGTCCAAGCTTAAGGAGATATTGGTAATTTATAGGTGCAGGGAAATGCAGGAGAGAAAGTGGTAGTTTTCTTGAAGGACATGGCCTTGGTAGGCTGACTACTCTCCAGCAGATATCCAAACAACAAGAGTATATTCCTAGCACTAATCAAACTGGGTAGGTTTTCAAAAATAACATGAAAACACAAAGTTGAGAGGGTAGGGGACATAGGCTTGGTTGTGAGAGGAGCTTTGGGAAGAGAGCAAACTACAGTGTATGAAATCATCAAATAATTAAGAAATATATGATAGATGATGATGACATATAGATAGATAGATGATAGATAAATAGAAGATAGATAGATAGATAGATAGATAGATAGATAGATAGATAGGTGGGTAGTGGATGGATGGATGGATAGATAGATAGATGATAGTAAGACAGTGATGTCTCTAAAGATTCTATATTAACAGAAATAAAATCTCAATTTTTACTAAACTTCTAAATATTTCAGATTATTTGGTTTTCTTACCTATGTTATGAGGATAGATTCTGTCCTGTCTGAAATGATAAATTTGTTTGATTTTTATGAGTAATGTTATCAGTGTAAGTCTCCAAATTCTAAGCTCTTCTTGTGTATTTGTGTGAAGATTCTACAGGACAGAATTCATACAGATACATGAAAAATAATTAAATATATTCTGAAGTTTTAACTATTCCTAACACTACCANGGGTAACTTATATAAACAATCTTATTTAATCATTAATAAGAGTAAATGTTTTAGTCACAACTTATTTTTAATATGCAGACTTGCATAGATGTCTCTATTAGTTATTTTTCTTTTGCTGTGACAAAACACCGTGGCCATGGAAATTTATAAGAAAAAAATATACAGGCTTACAGGTTCAGAGATTAAAGTACATGATGGGAAGCAAAGGGATGGTGACAGGAACAACTGAAACTCACATCTTGACCCACAAGTAGGAGATGGGGAGGGAACATTAGGAATGGCACCAGTGTTTTGAAACCTCAAAGCCCACCCCTGTGACAAACCTTTAACAAGGCCACACCTGCCAAGTCTTTCCAAGCAGTTTGACAAATGGGAACAAGGAATTCAAGCCTATGAGCCTATGGGGGCCATTCTGATTTAAACCAACAGAAAGACAATGGCATCAATTACATCCAGCAGCTGAACATATGAAATTAGGCTGTCTCCTGTCGTAACAGGAGCAGAGAGTCAGAGATTTCCTTCTTTGCATTTCTGAGTCAGCTTTGTCTTCAAGTTATCTGCCCTCATATTTACAAGATTATTTCACTGAGTTAATATCTCCTTTTTAGTTTATAGAAGAGAAAAAATTTCTTCCATTCCAAAACATGAAACAAATATTTTATTTTTTTTTTCTTTTATTAAAAATAGATTTTTTTCTTACACTATAAATTGATTACAGTTTCCCCTTCCTCAAGTCCTCTCAGATACTCCCACTTACCCATCCACTTAAATCCACGCCCTTTGTTGCTCTCTCTCATTAGAAAACAGGCATCTAAGTAACAATAATAATAGTAATAATATGAAATAAAACATGCATACCTCAGTATAACAAAACAAACAAAGAATATTCAAAGAAAAAGAACAAGAAACACCTACTGAAACAGAGACACTCATGTTTACATAGATAGAAATCCCATAAAGACCCAAAACCAAGCACTGTGATATAGAAGCCAAAAACCTGTCAAGAGAATATTCTTAAAATGCCAAGACAAAGCATTATGAGATAACCTNCAAAAATATCAAGTTTATTCTGTGTTGGCCATCTATTGCTGGACATGTGGCCTACCCTTAATTCTGATTTGTATACCCAGTAAGATTCTGTTGGTGAAAAATAATTTTTCATTTATGAGTGGTTATCAAATGGAGATAGTTTCTGGGTTACAGATGGGGTCTTGTTTCCAGTTCCCCTCTCAGGGCTGGGACCCCATCTGGCACAGACCCTTGCAGGCCCCGTGCATGCTGCCACAATCTCTGTGAGTTCATATGTGCATGGCAACAGACTTGTTTCAATGAGAAGGTCTGTTTCCATGGTGTCTTCCAACTCCATAGGGTCTTATAGTCATCTCTACCTCCTCTTCCACAGAGTTCCCTAAGCTCAAGGTAAGGAAGGGCTTTGAGACATCCAATTGAGGACCGAGTGTTTCCAGGTCGCTCACTCTCTCCACTTTGTCCATTTGTGGGTCTCTATTTGTTCTCATCCCCTGGAGGAAGAAGCTTCTCTGATGATGGCTGAGCAAGACACAACCTTAAGCATGTGACCATACTTGTGATGAAAAGGCCACAGAGCTCCAGCTGCTGACTTGGTGAGGCATGACATGCATTTGAAAGCAACTACTGACTTAGACACAGCAGGCCCACATCTTGAAATGGATATTGAATCCTCATCCTCTGAGTCAGAGATAATAACTGCTAGACAAAATCAACATGAGGGGTTCAGAGCTATGATGACAATGATATTTTTCCCAAAAGTGAATCACTTTGGAGAGCAGTGAACGCTAAGAGTAGTCTGGCATTAAAGCTAGTGTAAATAAAGTTTTTCCCCTCAGAGTTCAAAATTCCATTTTGTTCTTCTGGAAGTATTATTTTTAAAACAAAATTTGAGTGAGTAATACAAAACTTAGGACAGTTAAAATATATATCTCAAATAACTCAGTGGAGAAGAGATCTGAGATTAAAACTATCAGAAGCATTACCTCACTCAGCTCCAGGTAACTTAGAAAACAAGGACTTCCTGGTCTGGTTACTCGNGGAGCCATACATAAGTGTGATTTATATGTGGCAAGTGTCTCATGTAGGTGTGATTTCTGTCATTTACTGTATTTTATGTTAGTACTGCATGCCAACAGACCTTTGTTACTACTAATATCCAATGCAATTCATACAGTAATTTCCTCAGAAGAGGAAATATTTAATACATAACCCAATTGAAAAATTAACCACAATAGGCTGTGGCTGGTAGTGTTACAAATAGCAATATTGAGGTTGCATACATCCCTCCAAAGCTGTTAGCCACAACGGCACCTTGACCTTACATGGGTGGGTCAAACACACTGAAAGTGTGCTGTTCCCTCAAATGCCATGCAATCCAAGCATTTGGTGTGTTAAAAATTGCAAACCAGATCCTACATCTTCCTGTAACATACTGCATGTAGCATGNNTGCAGCACAGGCTTATGTTTCCTAACATATGCCACTTCTTTCAGGGAAGTCAGCAGGTCAGCTTTTGAGTTTCCCTTCAACAATAAAATACTTATTCTCAAATTTATAACTAAAAAATAACTATTTCCTAAGATACAAATTGCAAAATCTCTACAGGTTTTGAAACATTTCAGTATGTTTCCAATGCTACCTCAGCCTAAGAACTATTATTAGAAAACACTTTAGGATAGTTACATCAAATGTTTTTCAAAATGTTGGGCATGTATCTTAGGTCAGCTCTTTTTGACACAACAAANGCAGACACTCCTTGAAACTGAATCACACATGATGGATTACAAATGATAAATTTCAAAGAAGGCACCTCCCCCTTAAAACTCAAAATATATCCTAATACAGTGAAAACTGGATGAAATCAATCCCTGACTATTTTCAGGGCATCTGCCTACAGCAGTGAGTAGCATTGTTAGTACTGTGGTGCAGTATGGGGTCTTTTCTGGAGAAGATGAATGCTTCTGAAGATATATCTGTTCCACCATCTCAACAACAGTGATGAGTACATGATGGAAAGACACAGAAGAAACAAGTGGGAGACAGGAAACAAGGGAGGAAGAGAAGGAGGAAAAGAGAAAGGAAATAAGAAGAGTTGGAAAGAAGGAAGGACGGAGGGGAGGGATGGCAGAAAGGACGGAAGAAAAGAGTTACCAAGCAATACATAGGCAGATTTTTTGATAAGTGGAAGTACCTATCCCCATCACGCTGTTTGCAGTAGCCACAGTCCTTCAACTGGATTAGTACATCTGCTCCTACTCCTAAGTCTTTCGTCTGGATCCTGTTTCTATGCTGTCAGCTTTGTATGTGAATCAGATCACAACTCTTTTTAATAGCATTTTTTAATGCTGTACCACTAAACATGAACACAATTGTTGAAGTCACATGACTGAAAAGAGCGAGCCTAACTCCATGTTTTGTCAACTCATTCAATTTTTTCTTTCATTTTCCATATTCCACATAGTTTATCTTTTTTATCTTTCAATAAACATGGTCTTTGGCATTTGTTGATTTCTTTCTCATTTCCAACACTTGGTTCCTAACATGTCCTTACCCAACTCCACAGGGCTGGGGATATGNCTTATTCAGTAAAGTGCCTGCTACACAAGGACAGGAAATTGAGTCTGATCCCAGAACCACATAAAAAGCTAGGCGTGGTTCCACCCACTCACTTTTTTTTATTTTTATTTTTATTTTTTTATTAAAAAGATTTTCCACTCCTTTTACATACCAACCTCAGATCCCCCTCTCCTCCCTCCTCCCGCCCTGCCAGCTCCCCCCCTCAACCCACCCCCAATTCCCACCTCCTCCAAGACAAGGTCTCCCATGGAGAGTCTCCAGAGCCTGGCACATTCAGCCGAGACAGGACAAGACCCTCCTCTCTGCCCAGGTGTCCCACCACAGGCACTGGGCTCCAAAATGCCAGCCCCTACACCAGGGACAGATCCCGATCCCACTGCCTGGGGGCCCCCAAACATTAAAAGCTAAACAACTGTCTCAAGCTTCCAGAGGGCACAGTCCAACACCATGGGGNGCTCACAGCTATTGGTCCACAGTTCATGCGTTTCCACCAGCCTGGCTGTCTGTCTCTGTACATTTTCCCCTCATAATCAAGAGGGAGCCAGGTGATCACATGGATGAATACCCTAACTGCCACCGTGGACCCCTTACCCAGTGGCTGATGGAGGCAGATGCTGGGCACCAGGCCAAGCTCCAGGAGCCCAATCGATGGGAGAGAGGTGGCCTTCTATGAGCAAGGGACAACGAGATTATGATGGGAGGGTGTACAGAGATGGCTAGCCAGACTAGTGGAGATGCAAGAACTATGGACCCATAGCTGAGGAGCCCCCATGAGCCCTCATCCAGAAATGGATGGAAGCAGATGCAGAGATCCACACCTGGGCACCAGGCAGAGCTCCAGGAGTCCAACTGATGAGAGAGAGGAAAGATTATATGAACAAGGGACACCCACCCACTTGTAATCCTAGCATCAGGGAAGAAAAGACAATGAATTTNAGTGGCTCTGTGGCCAGCCAGCCTGTCCTAACAGGCAAGCTCTAGTCCAAGTGAGTCACTCTGTCTCAAACACACAAACAAAAACCAGGATGAATAGTGGCTTAGTAAAAATGAAACTCAAGCTTGTCCACATTATGTGCTTGTATGCACCCACATACTTGCATCTACACACACATACACATATTCTCTTCTTTTTCATCCCCCTCTCTCCCACACACATTCTCTCTCTCTCTCTCTCTCTCTCTCTCTCTCTCTCTCTCTCTCTCTCACACACACACACACACACACACACACACACACACACAGAGTAAATAAGTTTGGAAAAAAATTTGTGGAAATCTTTAATAACCCTGCTTCCAACAATACCAAAGGTACTGTGTGCTACCAGTAAGTGAATAAAAGCTTCATAGAGCTTATATTCTAATGAAGATATAGGATAAGCATTAAATTTGACAAGTATGTAAATTTTACAGTTGTTAGAAAATATTAAGTATTATGAAAANTAATATAAGAATATTTAGTATTTATTTTCTTAATGAAATACAATGCTTGCTTATATTTTTTAGCCATGATTAATCTTTCCAAATTCTGGAATATTCCTTCTGAAATAGTCCTACTAAAACTACTGTTTTTAATTGTATGATTTTTCCAGTGAAGCCATATATTTCCTTATCATTATTTATTGTATTCCTTCCATTCTCCTTCATTTTTTTCTAAGTAAGTTTTAATTAAAAATCTTCAGTAAATTCTGGACCTGTTGGCATTCCTTCTCTTCTTAATTCCATCATTTTCTCCTTTCAGCACATATTCCGTGAAATATGCAATTAAAAACTTTAAATCACTCCTTTAATCTTCAGTTTCACACAATTCCCTACTACTACACATATCTACATATCTATCAAGAGATATTTCTTCAATACTATTCCACTTTTATTAATTTATTGTGTTGTTTATTGTGTGTGTATGTGTGTGTGTGCACGAGCACCTGCACATTGGCATGCAAGAGGGCAGAACATAACATTCTTGTGAATATCAAAGAATTATTCTCTCCTTCTACCATTTAAGTTTGGGGATGAAACTCAGCTTGTCAGATTCAGTAGCAAGCATCTTTATCAACTGAGCCTGCCCTTGGGGTCTAAAACTGGAGAGATGGCTCTGTGGTTAAGAATACTTACTGCTCTTGCAGAAGACCTTGGCTTGATTTCTAGAATCCATGTGTCTCAAAAATACTTGTCACTCTAGTTCTGGTGTTTTGATACCCTCCTCCATCCAGCATCTGTAGGCACCAGGCTCAAATGTGGTGGACATATACATAGACAGGCAAAAACACATAGATATAAATTAAAAGTATTTTAAATTAAAACACTAATTAAATTGCATCTTACCATACTTACTGGGATGTGTTTTACATTGTTTTAATTTGGTGAAATTTCATAAACAAGTTTTTCATACATTTCATTTTATAAATTTAAAGNATTTTTTTCACTTTCTTGTACTCTTTTAGCATTTAGATTTCGTACTTTGGACTCTAACTTTGTATTTTAATATCTCTTTATTTTTCTGGAATTTTTCTCAACTGCTTTATAATTTCATTTTATTATAATTGTAAATGGAGCAGGATTAACAGCTTTGATGCTGTTAATTTCTTCAGTCTAATAATGCATTTCTTAAACCCAGCATATACTCTCTCTTTCCTGGGTAATCAGTGCTAATTATAAAAGACTTTCATTTCTCCATGACCAGATGTAAATATGAGCCACAAGCCAGAGAATTCTCTACTAATAAAAATATACCCAAAAATGACAGTGATGATTAAATTACCAAGCTTGGATGTTAATATAACTATAATAAGTATGCTCAATATGTTCAGTGGGTGAAAAGGAAAACAAACATAATGAGAAAAGAAAGCTGGAAGATAAAATAAATGCCAGATGGAACTTGTAGAGATGAAAAATATAAATGAAATGAAAGTAACGCTGGGTGAAATTAACTGTAAATTATACTCTAAAGAAAAAAATCAGACAGTATAAATACAGCAGAAAAAAGTACCCAAAGTGACTTATACAGAAACAAAAAAATCTAAATATAAATAAGTACCTTGAGCCTTGAAGAAAATTATACTGATAGACATAGAATCTTATCAGGCAGTAATTGTCAGAACTCTCCTCATATCAGAAAGGTTAAAGAGATCTAAGATCCTCAAGCAGTCTTCAGCAAAATAAAGACATAGAAAACTAGGCTCTTCCCTTAACTCCTTGTAATGAGTAGTAAAGAGAACGTCTTAGATAAGTGAGAGATTGAAAGAACATAAATCATACAAAGCAAAATGATTTACAAAGAATTAATGCATGATAGAACCCAACACAAAATGTCTGTAAAGCACCAAAAGAAGCAATTAGAATTTTATACCCAGCGAAAATATGTTTCAAGCACCTAAGCAAAATACAGACATTCCAACAGATGAACTAGGAGAATTTGTTACTAGCAGATTCCCATCAAAAGAAAGATTCAAAGGAGCACTTTAGGCAGAAGAAAATTGACTGCTAATAATTTGAAGTATATAAAGGGGTGAAGAATGCCAAAAGAAGACTTATATAATATTTGAATTCTTCATTACTGACTGTGAAGTAAGAAAATCCACATTCAATCAAGTCTTCTGTGANCATCAGCACTGCTTTTGAAAACCTGAATCACGTATTTATTTTTTTTTGTAGCACTCAGAAATCCTAGTTATCTTGCCTGATTTTTCCACCTATAAAATGAATTTCTATCTCCTTCTACGGTTACACCACAGTGCNTTCTCTTTAGTTTAAAGGTGTGGAATGGTAAGTAAGCCCACACATTACTTTTCTCCACATCATTCTAATTTTAGTACATATGGCATTTAAACTGTGTGTACAAACATCATGTATGAAATATTAATATATTAATATATAAACAACCTTATGACAGGATATCAAAAACTAATTTCTACTTGTTATAAAATAAAATATATGTATGGTATGTCTACAAAAATGTATCCAGTTGCAGAAGCACAAATGAACGCAGTAGGATTAGTAGCTGGTAACAGTTGCTAGTAGAGGGGTGTGTCATTTTTGTCAGTGGTGTAGTCACTGACAAACTGTTCTTGTTCCATTAAATAATTTCCCATACACATTCAGNCAATTGAATCATGTAGAAAGAAGATAGAAAAGAGAAATGTTTGTTGGGACTATGACAAAATGAATGACTAAAATTCAATATATAAATATATGAAACTGTCAAACAATAAAAAGTGAAGTCTTTTTAAAAGTTATGATAGCAGAAGGCATCTAGCTGAACAGAATAACTGTCTCACAACTATGCCAACTGAAAAGCATTGTTCTTGAGTGGCAGCCTTATGNAGGGATGTTGTAACTAGTCTCAAGAGATGAGCATAGACACTAACTTTTTACATTGGTTTAATTGGTATTATTTTGGGAAGTACTAATTTGTTCTGCACACTAAACTGCTAAAGTAAATGGCTCCTCAAGGGCTTCCGTAGCTGCCAGTGGACTAATCCTAAGCAATTAGAAGAATAAAGTAGATTTTCTCAGAACAAATGTACAGATTAAAATCCTTTTAGCTCTAGATACCATAAGGAACAAAGCCTACAAAATCTGTTAGACAAACTAAATATATCGAAGTCCATGCTAAAGAGATTTCGGGTGAAATGCTTACTGATGGTATATCAGAAAGGGGAGATGATGATTCAAAATTGGGCGATACATCCCAGATCTCTCTCTCTCTCTCTCTCTCTCTC
>LZPO01067397.1:5000-24363 GCA_001675575.1 Neotoma lepida
GTCTAAAAGAGAAATAGAGCCAGGTGGTGGTGGCACAAACCTTTAACCCCAGCCCTTGGGAGATGGAGACAGGAATACAAGGCAGGTGGAGACAGAATTACCCCCCAGTTCAGTCTGAGGATTCATAGAGACAGGATCTCCTCCATTTCGGTCTGAGATTTCATAGCAATAAGAAGTTTCTGGTGGCTGGCTGCTCTGCTTCTCTGATCTTTCTTTCAGCTTTCACCCTAATATCTGACTCTGGGTTTTTATTGTTAGGACTAATTAGGATCGTGCTTCATAATTTCCTAGCTCTTGTGAAATAGAATAGCAATAAACATGACTAAGCATGTATCTCTGGACTAGAATATGGAGTACTTTGGGTATATGCCAAGAAGTGGTTCATCAAACTTGGGCTAGGCTGCCAGACATTAAAAACATTCAGTAAACATGGGCTAGCCAGCTCAAGTTTGCTAAAGTCAAGCCACAATAATGCCATCATTCTTTGAACTCTACTTTCATTCTCTATGCCTAGGCTCATTCATCCTATTTTCTTATTTGATAAACTCTTAGATACCAATGCTGAGCTTAAATGACACCTTACCTTCCTCTGAAAGCACATTTTTTTTTGTTTTTGAACTATTCTACCCCTATCTCACTCTGTATCAATGTTGCGGCATTTATAACACACCCTGCAGTTGTACTGCTACTTTTATTAAATATCAGACTTTGCGGAGGCCATTAAGCTGTCTGAGAATCAGGCTTTCTGTATGATATGTAAATGGTAATAGCATACAATTTATTAAATAATTATGGTATTTACATTGTATTGTAACTGTAGTGCATCATGCATGCAATCATAGTTAGATAATACTCCAAACTGAAGACAAGACTAAGCACAACCAAAAGAATATAAAGAAAATAAATGAAGCCATATTTAATGAAAAACAAACCACAACTAATAACACAAATCAGCAAAAATTCATCAAGATGAGAATCTACAAACACCTTTCAATAAGAACTCTAAATATCAGTGGCCTCAACTTTCTAATAAAAGTACACAAGCCAACTGAATGAATTAAAAAACAAAATCCACCTCTCTTTGGTCTACAAGAAACACATCTTAGCTCTAAAGATCAGCACCATCTTAAAGTAAAAGAATGGAGGAAAATATTCCAAGAAAATGGGGTCAAGAATCAAGCAGGCATCACCATCCTACACAAACTCAGGTGAACACAAGCCAAGGCAACCCCACTTACTTCAATACGCAGATCATCTGGTCAAAAAATAAACATAGAAACTTAAGAATAAATGACGTTTTATATCAAATGGACACAACAGATAACTTCAGAACATTTCCCCCAAACACCAATGGATATACATTCTACTCAGCAGACACGGAAGCTTCTCTAAAATAGAGCACATGCTGAGATGCAAAGCAAACCTTTGAGAAATACAGGAAAAAAATGAAATAACCCCATACATCCTATCTGACCATTATGCAGTAAAACCTAAAATCAGCGGCAAACAATACTCTAGTAAGTGTAAAAACTCATGCAAATTGAACAACTCATTACTGAATGATGAATGGGTCAAAGAAGAAATCAAGAAAGAAATCAAAATACTTCTGAAACTAAATAAAAAATAAAGAAAAACACAATCAAACTTATGGGACATGCTAAAAGCAGTTCTAAGAGGGAAGTTTATAACTTAAAGTGTGTACATTAAAAAAATCCGAAAGAACACAAATAAATGACTTAATGATGCATAATTAGATAAAAATAAATGCTTATTTTCACCATCCCTTTAAATGCTGGTGACTATTTCCNTATTAGCTTGTGTACATGATAAGTTCTTTACTGGAGAACATTTTACATTTTTCTCATAACCATTTCAATCCTATTCATAGCACATAGTAAAGATTTTAAAGCAGAATAAAATGAGAAGCCAATGACTTTCTCAAAAGTACACTAGAGGGTTATTGGCATTGCAGCATTGGGCCAAGAATCAATATAAACAATGTCTAGTGTGCATTCATTTTTTGTGTTTAGTGTATACTTGTATATATTATATAGAGTACCCACATAAATATGCCCTATGTATACATGAGTATACATACAAATGTGCCCATAAAATCTGAGAGGTGCTTTAGAACCATTTCAAGTAAAACATGTTTTAAATTTAGACGATCATAGGTAGAAAACTTGCATGAGAAATATGTAAAACTAATGATTCAGGCAAAACCTAAAATAATCAGACAGTTGAGAATCAAGCTACCAGAGATATCATCTGCTATACCAAATTCAGTGAGACAAGGAAAAGATTAAAATGAGATTTCAGGGACAAGGCAATGAAGATAGCAAGATGAAACCAAGGTGAGAAGAAATTGAGAGNAGGATAAATGAGGTTCCACATAATTGCACATTGTGTGGTCTGACAGAACATGGTATTTAAATGGTTTGAATTGCCTTAACTGGCAGGAGATTATCTTTCTATCTCATACAGAGCTCTANGGGGAAATGGAACTTTTCATGATCACTTCAACAAAAAGGAAGNCGAATTGAAGATGAAAGTAAAAACTAGGCTGTTGATAACTATTGGGTTACATTCAGATATAAATGGACATAGAACTATTATGGNATAATATAATATTTCTTGATAAACATTACTATCTGGCTCAAATGTGAATGGGGTATAAGAGAAAATGTGTTCTTTCCACTAACATTACTAGAACTAGATTGGAGGAACTATACATAAGTCCACACCACTATTTGACAAGGAGTTGCAATAAGTGGTGATGGTCAAACTGAATAGATTTATGTAAAAGAATGAGAGTAGATGTTTATCTCTCACCCTGAAAAAGACTAAACTCCAAATAGATCAAGTATCTCTTCATAAGACCTAATACCCTGAATCTGATAGTGGAGAGAGTAGGGAATTTAGAATAAATGCACAGGAAGGTATTTTCTAAATAGGACTCTAGGGTACAGACATTAAGACAAAAATTGACAAATGGAAACACATGAAACAACAAAAATCTTGTATTGCAAAGGGCATATCATTCAAATGAAAAGGAAGTCTGCACAATGCAAAACATCTTTACTAACTATACATCTGACAGAGGGTTAGTACCTAGTGTATACAAATAACTCAAAAACTAAACATCAAGAACACAAACAGCCCATTTTTAAAAATGCAGAACATAACCAAACANAGAATTTTCAAAAGATGAAATACAAATGACAGAAACATCTCAAAAATGCTCNAAATCCTTAGTCATCCATGAAGTGCAAATGAAAACNATTTTGAGATTTTCTCTTGCACAAGTTAGAATGGCCAAGATAAAAGAGAAACAATGAGAGTATATTTTTGTATGAATGTGGCAAAGAGGAACTCTCATCTACTGTTGATTAAAGTGCAAATGGAGGCAGCCATTGTATAAAACAGGATGTTGGTGTCTCAAAAAGCTCAACAAGATCTATCACATGGTTCATCTATACAATCCCTGGGATTATATGCAATGGACTCTTTATCTTGCTAGAGAGATTCTTGTTCATCCATGTTTATTACTGCTATATTCAAAATAGTCAAGAAATGAACAGTCTAAATGCCCATCAATTGATGGATAGATAAAAAATGTTACATTTGTATAATTTTAAATACTATTATCTTAATGTATTTGCTATTACTAGTATTGACTGGCTTAATTTATAAAGATGATATTAAATGTTTTTTTTTATGTTTTACTTTCTGTAGGATTCTTTAGATGGTCCCAATATACAGTTTGGATAGTGTAAGTATATTTTATTTTATTGTATTAAGAATTCATGGGCTGGAGAGTGGCTCAGTGGTAATGAGTACTTTGATCTTCTAGAGGACCCAGGTTCTCATAATAGGTTTTTGAAGTTCAGGTTTTGTTTAATTCACCAAGTGTTCCAGATCNTCCAGAAGGACACAAACAGTGTCAACAGCATAAAGAGGCCAGCAATAAACCATGGTTTAGTATATATTCCAACCTTGAAAAACAAAAGAACACATTGGTTTAGNTTCTGATATTAAAACTATAAAGATCAATATTTTTTCCTGAAATTTTCATTGGGTTACTAATACTGCTTGTTATTTCCCAAATAATTAGTAGCAATTAAACAAAAGATTTACTTTTTTAAAAAAAATGTTATTATCTGTCAAGAAAAATGTATGGAATTTGAAGATAAGTGGGGAAACTCAGAACAATAATCCTGAATGAGGTAACTCAGACACAGAAAGACAAATGTCCCATGTTGTCTGTCATACATGGATACTAGCTTTGAATCTTTAGATATGTGTGTTTCATTTGGAAAGCCTATAGAGATTAGTAAACTAGTAAGGGGNTATGTGGAAGAAGCATATCTTTCAAATTAAAGTAAAAATATGGAGTGTTAGAAAAGGAAAATAATGAAATGGGAAGAATCGAATAACATAGGGACTGAGGTACAGGGAAGAGAATGAATATGGAGAGGAATAACGAACACCAAACACATTTCAAAAAAGCTACAAACACACCATCATATGAGCTTTCTAAAATATGCAGATATGCATGCACAAGAAAAGTTTAAATGGAGCTACTCTGTAATTGGCAGAGGGATACCTCAACTAAACACCACATGCTGACAAATACAATCCCATGTGAAAGGAATGGATTGTCTTATTTTGAGTTGTTGGCCACAGGTGTCCTGTAGACTTGCAAATATTACAGGCTATTGTTACTGCTCTTGGTTTCTTCCCAGAACTTGATGTTAAGATCATACTGCTGAACTTGAGTCATAAACATGAAGAAATTATGTAAGTACTGATCTGGGAACTTCAACCTCACTGGCTACCTTTAATAGCACTAAAAGTTGCTATGTACTCTGATAGTGGATAAATGTCAACAGTCTCACCAGCTGTTAATAATTTGAGCTATAATAATGTCTGGCTTGGCAAGATTCACCTANTCATATAATAGTGGCATGGATGCTGTAGGGTTAACCAATAACTTCTGGTTGGATGCAAGGTCTGNTTCATGAAATGGAACCCATAACAGAAACCATTAACAGGACCAAGAGCCTATGCCTAGATAGGTCATAGGCCTTAGGTGAAAACCTACTATCATTGTTTTGTTAAGTAGACCCAGTAGTATAACAACCCCTAATTACTTATTGCTATACCTGTAGATCTATGCATCTCTCAGTTCTTATCAGAGAAGGTTCTTTTTACAGTAGATGTCAAGATGGAAATTAGCATAAAGACCCACAACTGATTAATGTTCAGATAATAAAAGCCTTCAGATTTCTCAATGCTAAATTGTGTATCTATATCACACACACAGACACACACAAGGCACAGGGATCACTGAAGAAGGAACAGAAGTATTGTAAGAGCCAAATATGGTATGAATTTAGAAAANAATGTTTTCCAGATACAACACAGTTGCAAATATGAAATCACATCAGAAAATAGGGAGAATGTAGTTAGGGATTATGATTGTTTAGTAAAGTAGTGNTTGTGTAGGCTCCTCTCTAAGATCCATGACTTCACCAGGCCTGGATAGTTGCCTGGGTTTCCAGTACCAGCATAGTTCCCCACTTGTTGAATGAGTCTTAAGTCCCATTAGTGAGCTGTGAGTTACCACTAAAGCATGTGTGCCACTCCTGAACATTTAAGGTTATCATTCCTTGTTGGTCATTGTTGTGATTCATAGATGTCATAGCTGGGTAGGACTCTTAGTTGCTTCCCTCCCTTGGAAACTTGCATAGTGCCTTCTATTACCATAAANGCTAGTCCTCNGGGAGAGGGTATTCAAGTAAGTTCCAGATCATGGGCCTCTGGGCTTTGTATTTGATGTACATGTATCTTCAGCAATAGGGACTCATCTTGCACCTCTGGGTGAAAACCAAGTGAAATTTCAACAATCTGTAATATTTTTTTCTTGCACTAGCCTGACCAACAACTCAAAGGAGAGCTATCATTTTAAATGATCCAATCTGTGGTGATATTTTATCTGTGTTTCCCAATAAAATTTATCTGAGGATTGGAGGAAAAACGGGGCAGCCAGCTGCTAGTAGTAAACAATAGTCATNCAAGTTAGCACACGCCCTTAATCCGTTTGGTTCTCTGTGACTCCAAAGTCACATTGGGAAACTAGCAGAAGGAGGTGATAGCCCACGCCTTTAATCCCAGAATCAGCCATAGAGTTCTGGAGGTCCGTACAGACAGACAGGAAGTGATGTAGCTTGGTGAGGATAGGAAATGAGTTAACAGAATGGACAGAATAAAAAGCCNGGTTAGACAGGAAGTNGCTCTTCTCTTCTCTTTGCTTCGCTCTGTGGAAGTAGCAACAACGTTGGTGAGGTGAGGTTAGCTGGTGACTTGCTCCTAATTCCTCTGATCTCTGTCAGATTTTCAACCCTATTTCTTGTTCTGTGTGTTTATTAATAAGACTGGTTAAAAATTCATCTTACACCAATCAGCTCAAGGCATCCTTCCAAATTTAATTCAAGATGAAAACAGTTGAAATGAATCTTATACATGATGGACTGTAAACCTCTTGTCATGTAATTCTTTACTTGTTGGAGAAACAGACCTGAGAAGGAGCTAGAAGTCAATACAACTACACTAGAAGTCAAATATGATTTTTCTATCACCCTTCTCTAAACATAGATAATGGGTACCCTTTTTATTTGTTTCTAAAGACAAAACATGACATTACTCATACTTGTCTTTCAATTTAAATGTGGGACCATGAACCTTTAGTTAATCTCACCAATCCCCCTTTCTTCAAGCATGAGAAATCCAGGAACATGACAACACAATATTTCATTCACTTTCCTATTTTTCTGTACTTGTTCATTAATAATTGGATAATAATAATGTCAACATAATCACCTATAATCTAATTTTTAAAAGTAGAGTTTTTATTCTATTCTTTTCAGTCTGAGTATATATTTAAATTATGTATTAAATTGCTTGAAATTATTTTAAATCTCTATGGTTGTGTTACAAACTTGAAGAATGTTTACTTATTTGTGCTTTTGTGTTGTTCATTGTTTTTATNTGTTTATTTCTTTAATATTACTTAAAACATTTATATGGTTCCATAGTAAAATCTGAAAATCAGTTAAATTTAAAGAAGTCAACCTTTTTTCAAACCCAGCTACTCTTTCTTCCATATCTATAGCGCTGTTATTGCCTCAATGAAGAACCATTTTCTGCTGTTGTTTTCTTTCCTTAAACAGAAAATTAATGACAACTGTGACTGAAAACACGTAATTGTCTTCTTTCTTTTTAAAATATTAAATAATAAAATCCATCATATATATATATATATATATATTAAAACCTACATATCTTATTTTGTTAATATTTCTATTCCTTTTTTACAATGACTGAAATAGAAACTAAACTAAAATAGGTCAGTGAAAAATTTATTAGTTGAAATAATATATAGGAAATGCTGAGCATAACTGGCATATAATGATCAGCCAGTGACTTTTGGTAAAGATTGAATATAGAAGGAGATTTTGACATGACTTTTGAAAAATTAGAAAGGATGAGTATTAACCTTGTCTTCATATTCACTGTGTGGTCTTGACAAGGCTGACAAGGCCCACAGGGTAAAACTCTATCTGATAAAATTGAAAATTCTCCAGGAACCAATCAATCCAAGTGTGAATTTTGTAAACTAGATATAAGTAGATCAAAAAGATAGCAAAGGATTTTCTATATCTGGCTTCTGTAGTATTTCCTCTAGTTAAATCATATCCTCTAAACTAGTAAGACATGATCATGAAAACTCACTACATCAGAAATGACTTCTTGACAGGGAGTACAGTCTTGTTTTATTTTCAAATAACTGCTTTTGTACCACAAATACCACTAATATTTCCAAAGAAATGTAGGATAAGTGTTCATAGTTCTCTCAGTGAAATATAGAGGGAAGAAGAGAAAAAGGGGGAGGGAGAAAATGAAGAATGGGAAATCAGGTGGAAAAGGACAAGAGAAAGTTTATTTATTATTGCTATAGGCAACACATTTCACTCTTTTGTTTATTGGCAAATTGGTGCTCACTGTGCACTCCCTGTGAATATGATTGACATTAAATACAGATAATAAAGACCACATGTCAAAGAATATGGATAGCTTTGAAGCTGGAAAAGGTAAAGAAAGATATTATTCCTGAATATTTCAAAGGCAGATAGCCCTAGTAACATCCTGATTTTAATGCCATGAAATCTGTATCAAACTTACTGCCTAAAGAACAATAGAATAATATCTTTGTATTATTTTAAACAACTGTGTTTGTAGTAATTAGTTATAGAAACAAGTAGTTAGCTTCAGAAACAAGAAAAAACTATTACAGTATCTGAATAAATTCTCTGAATATCATCACATCTCCCAAAGGACACATAGGGTAATAACCTGTCTATACCAATCCATTCCCTCATTCTGTCTTACAGTGTGGTATTTGTTTTTCTTATTTTAAAGTAATATTGCATGAGTTTATAATATCTACTTGGGCTTTCTCTCTTTATCATCTCTCTGTCTCTCTTTCGCTTTCTTTTTCNCCTTCCCTTTCCTTCCCTCCCTGAGGTGAATAAGGTGGAAGCACTGAGCCACGCCTTAAACAAACAAAGAGCTGTGATATGTGTAGAGAGCACTCTGGCCAGAGGAAACCTGATCCATAATCTCCAAACCAAAAGGTGATGACTTTTTGCCCAGGGACAACCAAGAAACACCACAGCAGCTAGGAGCAAAGCCTACTAAAACGCCACATATGTAAACCTCAGCCCTTTAATAAATGACAGATTGCTTGCAAACCTCCTGGAGTCTGTGTCATTGACTCTATGTCTACTCACCCCTTGCCTGGAAATCAGAGACAGCTAGACCCCAGCTGCAGAGCCAGCAACACCTCCTCCCTCCTTTATCTCAAACAATAAAATAAGGTTAGTGAAATTAGTGATTTTTTTTCTTTTTTAATTCTAGGGAGTCTCCCCAATAACTACAGTAATATCTGGCTTCTACTGAGTGGTACTCATTATTTTCATACATGAATAAATCAACAACCTTCAAAACCCTCAATTCTATATATATGGATGAATATAACATCATCTAATGATGTGTGATCATTTGAATGAGAATACTCCCAAAATCCTCATATATTTGAATACTTGGTCCCAGTTGGTGGAACTGTTTGGCAAGTATTAGGAGGTGTGGTCTAGTTGGACATATNTTAATGGGAGTGAGCCTTGAGATATTAAAAGTTTCCTGTGATTTCCAGTGCTTTCTCTCTCTGCTTTGAGCTTGTGGATCAAAATGTCAGCTTTCTTACCACCATGGACTCTAACCTTAAATTTTAAGCTGAATTACAAGTTTTATTTTTTTTAACAAGTTGCCTTGGTCATGATGTTATATTACAGCAATGGAAAAATAACTAAATAAAAATAACTAAAACATAATGTTATGCAAGAACCACCTGATGTGAGAATATTGAAAAATTCTCTTAGGGTAAGTAATTTTAGATGTCATTAGGATTTTTTAAATGTATTGGCTTTAATTTTTTATATAACAAAGTTTGATAATATCCTTTACCCTCTCCTAACTCCTCACAAATTCTCCCCAGCTTCCTACATGCTCCCAAATTCATGTTCCTTTTCTCTCTCAAAAAATAAACAACAACAACAACAAAAAAAAAACAAGAAACATGGAGTCTGTTTTGTCTGGGTAGTAGTTACTCCTGAGCATGAGGGCTACTCAAGAATGTGGATAATTTACCCACTGTACTAGCTACATTTATGTCAACTTGAAGAGCTAGAGTCATGTGAGAGGAAAGAATATTAGTTGAGAAAATGCCTTCATAGGACTGAACTATAGGCAGGTCTATGAGGAATTTTATTGATTGATGATTAATGTGGGTGGATTTTGCCATGCCTGAGCATGTAGTAATGAATGCATAAGAAATCAGGGTGAATAAGCCATGAGGAAAAAGCCAGAAAGCAGTGTTCCTCCATGGTTTATGATTTAGTTCCTGCCTCCAGGTTCCCTCCCTATTTAAGTCCCTGCTCTGACTATCTTCAGTGATAGAATGTGATGAGGCAGTATAAATGAAATACACCTTTTCCTTACCATATTGATTTGGTGACAAAAATAGAAACTCTAACTAAGACACCCAGTATCAACCAAATGAAGAAAATTTATTATCCCTTTCCCAGTAGGAGACATTTGCAAATAACTTCTTGAATAAGCGGGGCTTTGTGCCTACTTCCTCATCTCCATGTTGAGATTTTATCTGGCTTGAACTTCTACAGGTGTTGTGCATGCTGTCACAGTTCCTGTGAGTTCATATGTATATCATCATTTCTGTGTCTAGAAAATACTGCTTCCTTGGGGTCATCTACCACCTATGGATCTTATGATCTCTTTCTTTCTTTTTCTTTTCTTTCAAAAAGATCCCTGAGCCCTGAGAGGAGGGATTTGATAAACACATCCCATTTAGGGATGAATAGTCCTAAGTCTTTCATTCTCTGTACATTGCCTAGCCATGAGTCTCTAAATTATTTACTGTCTACTGCAACAAGAAGGTTCTTAGATGAAGGATGAACAATGTACTGATGAGCAATGATATAGAGATACATTATTTGGAGTCATTTTATTGCTATTTTCTTTTTTCAGAATAATAGTAATAAGTTTTCACCCTGGCCCATGAGTAATCTAGTCTCACATTCTTGGCAACTTTACTATGTATGGGTTTCAGCTCATGAAGTAGGTCTCAAAGAGTAGTTTGTCATTCCCATAACATTTGTGCCACTATTGCATCTGTTTATTTTGCAAGCAGGTCATTACTGTAGGTCACAGGGTTCATAGGTAGGATAGTGATGATTAATTTTTTCCCCTCTGGTCATGTACATACTACCTTCCAGCATCATGAATACTAGTCAGTATTGGTGAAGCTACTAGTTGTGCACCAGGTTGATTTTTAAATGTTTGATGATAAATACAAGTGGTGTCATCATCAAAAGAACCTTAATACCAGATTGAATAGGGTAACAAATAGTATTGACAATAGCCTGTGATGTTTGGGGGATCTCTGTAACCCCTTTAGCCAAAAACTCAACAAAATGCAACTCATTCATGGTACTAGCGGTTTTATTTCTTAGAACAATAAATCTATTTTGGTTATTTTCTCGCACATTACATGGTAAATCCATTTAAATTATTTTTATATGTATATATATATATAGGAAACTTCTATAGCAGTGGATTGTCAAATGGTTTTTCAAAAGGCCTTTGGTGTTACTTGTCCCTTGCCATAATTGGCCCTTTACTGTGCAATATCATTCCCCTACCCATTTAATGTTGATATCAGTTACCCCTTTATGTCTTTATAATGTTATATTCTCCTTTCCCTTTCTTGGATTATCCTCTCTTTTGCCATGGTCCCTTAAGAGATAACTAACTTCTGTGGTTATTCTAAATGAAATACACATATCTAAAGTTTAAAAAGTAACATGCACATATGAGAGNAAACATAAAATGCTTGTATTTTGGGGTACAGATTACTATACTTGGAATGATTATTTCTAGTGCCATCAANTTTTTCTGAAAATTTCATATACCTTAACAGCTGAATAATATTCCAGTTTGTAGATGTACCATGTTTTCATTATCTATTCTTCAGCTGATAGACATCTTTGNTGTTTCCAATTTTTTGCTTGTCTTTTCCTCAATTTCTTTATGGGATTTTATTTTTGTTTCCTCTTTAAGGACTTCTATCAACTTCATAAATTTCTTTTTAAGGACATTTTCTTGTGGGTCAGTTGTGTTGAAATATTCAGGTCTTACCGTCTGTCATAGGATATCTGGGCATGATGGTGCCATATTGTCCTGGTTGTTGTTGATTGTATCTTATACTTGCATTTATGCCTCTGGGTTGGGGACAATTATAGGTCTAGGTGCTGATTTCTGAGTTTGACTTTGTTGGATGGGTGTTTTATTCATTGGTTTTTTGTTTCCTCTTTGGTCTTCTGGTCTTTGTAGCCTGGATTTATAGTGGCTGGTGTGAGCTCTGATCTAGTAGAGAGTCTCTGTCAAAGTTGGTGGCTGGCCTTCTGGTGTCTAGCTTGACCTTTATTGCAGCAGGGGGTCTCTATTCTTCTGACTGGTATGGCCTTCACCTAATGTTATATTTAGGGTTTCTACTGCTGTGAAGAGACACTATTACCATGATCAAGAAGGAAAACATTTAATTTAGCTGACTTACAGTTTCAGAGGTTTAATACATTATCCTCACGTCAGGACATGGTAGCATGCAGGCAGATATGATGTTGTCTTGAGAAGGAGCAGAGAGATCTACATCTTGAAGTAAACTGTGTCTCTGTGAATAACTTGAACAGAGGAGACCTCAAAGCCCAACCTCACAGNGACTCCCACACTTCCTCCAACAAGGCCACATCTACTCCAACAAAGCTTCATCTCCTAATAGTGCCCCTCCCTGTGGGAGTCATTTTCTTTCAAAACACCACATTCCACACCCTGGCCCCCATAGGCTTGTAGCAATATCATAATGCAAAAATGCATTCAGTCCAATCTTATATGTTCCCATAGACTATAACAGTCTAAAGTTCAAAGTATGTTCTGAGAGTCACACAATCTCTTATCTGTAATGCCCTGTAAAATCAAAATAAAAAAAAAAGATCACGTACTTCAAACATATAATGGCACAGCATATATATTAACATTCCAAAACATAGGGAAGGGAGCATAGTGAAGAAATACTGGACTAAAGCAAGACCAAAAATCAGCTGCCAAACTCCAAACTCTGTAGCTCTGTGTCTTATGTCAAAGCACTATTCTGAACTCCAACTCTTTTCAGTGTCATTAGCTACAACATACTTCTTTTCCTTGAACTGATTCCACTCCCTGTTAGTAGCTTTCCTTGACAGNTATTCCACAACTCTGGTATCTCTACCATCCAGCATTGCCTTGGGGTCACCAAGGCAATCTAGGCTTTAATTTCACAGCTTTGTGAAATGGACCCTCTGAGCCTCCATTCAGGGACACCACTGAAACATGCCTGGCTCAGAGGATTTCCTTAGTCACAGAGGGAGATTCCATACTAGAGATTTCCTCTATNCTTGAGTCTAAAGCTAGAACCACATGACCAAAGCTGCCAAGTTCTGCTGCTTGCTAAGGCTGGAACATAGCCCCTTCATCCAATTACATCTTTACCAGCTTTCTGTTTTCTGTGGTTTCCTTCACTGCCTAAGCTTGGATATACTGAAACTAGATCTGTAGACTGGGCTGGCCTCAAACTCAGAGATCAGCCTGCCTCTGCCTCTGGATTTTTGGGATTAAAGGTTGCACTACAACACAAAAGTAAAGCTTTTCTTTACTTCCTTTTCACAAGTTGGAAATTTAGCTAGATAGGATCTTGCCTTGAGGTCATCACTCTCTTTATTCCATTTCTTAATCTATTTTTTTTAATTGTCTTTATTGGCTTTCTTCTCTTTTTGTTTTTTTATCAAAACTTTTTTTATTAAAAGATTTTCTATTCATTTTACATACCAACCACAGATCTCCCTATCCTCCTTTTTCCCGCCCTGCAGCCTTACCCCTCAACCCATGCCCCATTCCCACCTCCACCAAGGCAAGGTCTCCCATGGAGAGTCCTCAGAGCCTGGTACACTCAGCTGAGGCAGGTCCAAGACCTTCCTCCCTGCACCAAGGCTGTGCCAGGTGTCCCACCATAGGCATTGGGCTCCAAAAATCCAGCTCATGAACCAGGGATGGATCTCGATCCCATTGCCTCGGGCCCCCCTAAGTAGTTCAAGCTAAACAACTGTCTCAAGTATCCAGAGGGCCCAGTCCAGCACCATGGGGGCTACATAGCTATTGGTCCACAGTTCATGCGTTTTCACTAGTTTGCTGGCCGTCTCNGTACATTTTCCTATCATGATCTCGATATCCCTTGCTCATAGAATCTCTCCTCTCTCTCATCAATTGGACTCCTGGAGATCGGCCTGGCACTAGGCCGTGGCTGCTCCCATCAGTCTCTGGATGAGGGCTCCTGGGGCCTCCTCAGCTATTGGTCAACAGTTCATATGTCTCCACTAGTTTGGCTGGATGTCTTTTTACACCTTCCCATCATGATCTCATTGTCCCTTCCTCATAGAAGCCCACCTCTCTCCTATTGATTGGAGCTTGGCCTGGTGCCCAGCTGTGGATCTTGGCATCTGCCTCCATCAGTCTCTAGATCAGGACTCTGTATTGACAGATAGGGTATTCATCCATGTGAATACTCACTGGAGTATACCAGTACAAGTTCCNTCTCGATTACTTCCCATAGTCTAAGGTGAGGTCATCCTTGTGGATTCCCGGGAACCTTCCTAGCATTCTGTTTCTCCCTATTCCCATGATGTCTTNATTTATCATGGTATCTCTTTCCTTGCTCTCTCACTCTGTCTCTGTTCCAGCTCAAACCTCCTTTCCCCCATGCTCTCATCCTCCATCCCTTGCTCTCCATTTCTCCCTTTACCCCTAGTCTGCCCATGAAGATCTCATCCATTTCTCCCTCTTTGGGTGGTCCATATGCCCTTCCTAGGGTCCTACTTGGAGCTGTGGGTTACAGTCTGGTTATCCTTTGCTTTACATCTAGTATCCACTTATGAGTGAGTACATACCATGTTTGACCTTCTGGGTCTGGGTTACCTCACTCAGGATGATATTTTCTAATTCTATCCATTTGCCTGCAAATTTCATGATGTCATTGTTTTTCTCTACTGAGTAGTACTCCATTGTGTATATGTACCACATTTTCTTGATCCATTCTTCAGTTGATGGGCATCTAGGTTGTTTCCAGGTTCTGGGTATTATGAATAATGCTGCTATGAACATATTGAGCATGTGTCCTTGTGNTATGATTGAGCATTCCTCGGGTATATGCCCAAGAGTGGCATAGCTGGGTCTTGAGGAAGATTGATTCCCAATTTTCTTTATAATAATAATAACTTTATGTGCATTGGTATGAAGGTGTCAGATTCCCTGGAACTGGAGTTACAGACAGTTTGAGCTGCCTTGTGAGTGCTGGGAATTGAACCTGGGACCTCTGGAGGAACAACCAGNGCTCTTAACCACTGAGCCATCCCTCTAGCCCCATTTCTTAATCTGTTTATTTCATTGAACACAGAATTTAGCTCCATTCTCCTTCCTGGTGCTACTCATCTCATCAAATTGTATATCTTCTATTTTTCCTTCCTTAGCTTTCTCCTTTTCATTAAAAATCTTCATTGGAGTTACAACTAATAATTATGTGGCAGAGTCTATACTAGGCTGTTTTGAGATTTCCTCTGCCAATAGAATTAATCCAAGTCTCTTCACTTTAGCCTCAGACAGACTCTTTTGACAAGGGTAAAATGTGTCCAAATTCTTCACCAAAACATCACAAGAATGATCTCTGGCAACATACTAAAGTTCTTCCCCTCAGAAAACTCTTGAGCCCAGTCCCCATAGTTCAAACCTTCCATGTTCCTAATAGTATGGCCCNTTAATCAGTCATTAAAGCATTCCACTGATTTTCTAACCTCGAAGTCAAAATTCTTCCAAGCAAAAATATGGTCAGGCCTATCACAGTAAGATCCCAGTCCCTGGTACAAATGTCTTTCTTACGTAGGGTTTCTATTGCTTTGAAGAGACATCATAACCATGNAAACTCTTATAAAGGAAAACGACCATGCTTGAGCAGCAGAAGTCCACCAGAGTTGGGGGTAGGGCCTAGCTGAGGGGCACAAAATGAGGTAAGANGGGGTGGGAGGTGGAATGAGTCTTTGAGAACTGAGTCTAAGAGTGGGGCAATTAAGCTGGCATGTGGGTCACTCACCTGTTCTTCAGACTGGTGTGGCCTGCACTTGAGGAAATGTTTCTTAGGTTTCTATTTTATAGAATATTTTGAGGAGTATTAGTTTTAGTTTNTATTTGTAGGTCTGGTAGAATTCTGTGCTGAAAACATCTNGCCTTGTGCTTTTGTTCATTGGGACACTTTTGATTACTACTTTTATTTACTAGGCACTATGGATCTATTTAATTTATCTCATCATTATTTAACTTTGGTAGGTCATATATATCAAGAAATCCATATACCTCTGTAGTTTGACTGAATACAGAATTTTAAGTATATCCTTACAATTCTTTGAATTTTCTGAGGGTCTATTGTTGCTTATTATTATTGTATGTGTATGACTGGTGCATGCCTCTGTGTGTGTGTGTGTGTGTGTGTGTGTGTGTGTGTGTGTGTGTGTGTGTGTGCATCCAAAGAGGAAGTTGCATCCCTGGAACTGGAGTGACAAATGGTTGTGAGCTATGATGTGGGTTCTAAAAATTATATCCAAGTCTCCTGAAAGATTAGGCAGTGTGTTCCTAACTGCTGAGCAACTCTCTAAAACCCTTTGTTGTCTGTTGTAATGTCTCCCNTTNTATCTCTAATTTTATGAATTTGGATCTTCTCCTTCTTTGAGTTAATTTGGGTAAATGTTTGTCAATCTAATTGATTTTCTCNAAGAACCAACTCTTCCTTTTCTTTGATTTTTATTGTTGTTGATTTTTGTTATGTTCTTTCTATTTCATTAATTTCAGCCCTGAGATTGATTCTTTTTGTCTACTCTTCCTGGTTATTATTTCTGCTTCTTTTTTTCTAGAACATTCAAGTGTGTCAATAATTATTTATATGAAGTAGANCCAGTTTTGTTTTGTTTTCTTTCATTCATTTGCTTGCTTACATATGGACTCAGTACAACAACCTTGTNCTTTTTTAGAACTGCTTTTATTGTGCCACATAGGTTTGAGTATGTTACGTTTTCATTTTAATTCAACTTTAAAAGGTTTTAATGCCTTTATTTATCTCTGCATTGACACAATTTTTAATATATTAATGCATTGTTTAGTACCATGATATTGTATACTTTCATTTCTATTTTGTTGATATCTAGCATTAATCCATAGTGATTAGATAGGATAAAAGGTATTATTTCAATGTTTCTACATCTTTTAGGACTTCACTTGCTTCTAATACATGGTCAATTTTGGACAAAGTTCAATAGTGACTGAGAATAAAATGTGTTCTTTAGTGTTTAGGTGCAATGTTCTGAAGATATCTGCTAGGTCCATTTGATTTATGATGTTATTTAACTGCAATGTTTCTCTATTTAGTTTTTGTCTGGATGACCTGTCCATAGTAAGAATAGGGAAGTCAAGTCACTCACTGTCACTTTGTTGAGGTCAATATGTGTTTCTAGATGCAGTATTGCTTCCTTTATTAAATTAAGTGCCCTTCTGTTTGATACATGAACNTTTAGAATTATAATATCTTCTTGGTTGATTCTTTTTTTTTTCATTGATGTAGAGTCATGCATCCCTAGCTCTTCTGATTAGTTTTAGTTTGATGTATATTTTGTCAAATATTCAAGTTGCTACATCTTCTTGTTTATTGGTTCCACTTGATTGGGTACCATTTTTCAAGCCTTTCATTCTAAGATGATTTCTGTCCTTGATGGTGAGGTGTGTCTCTTGGATTCAGCAGAAACATGCTTCCTGTTTTCTAAACCAATCTGTTAGTCTGTATCTTGTTGTTGGGTAATTAAGTTCATTAATATTCAAAGTGATCACTAAACAATGTTTCTTAATTCCTGTTATTGTGTTGTGGTGGTGCTTCTTTTCCTCTTTTGCTTAAGTGTTCTCAGATTATTTATTCCCTGTATTCTCTTAAAGATCATTTGTGTTCTCTTCACATTGAAATTTTCCATCTAATATCTTCTGTAGAACTGGGTTGGTGGACAGGAATTNTTTAAATTTGTTTTTATCATGATTCTTTTTCTGTCAATTGTGATAGTTTTACTAGGCTTGTATCTGTAGTCTTTTGGAGCTTATAGAACATTTATCCAGGCCCTTTGGCTTTCAAGGTCTGCACTGAAAAGNCAGGTGTTATTCTAATTGACCTGCCTTTATACATAAAATATGGAAAACTTCACAAACGTGTGAATCATCCCTATGAAGGGGTCATGATAATCTTCTGTCATTCTGATTTTAGTATATGTGCAAGCAAAATGAACATATATTATGAATTTTATTTTCTTCNTCAATAGGCTGTTAAGATGATGCTAAATGCTTGGTTTTACTTAGTTCTAGATCTCCAAACCACAGTGTGTTATAAAGAAATGTTATCTGGCAAGTTTTGTGGTAGTCCAGTAAATAGATAAAACTTTCAGTTTTTACTACAATAACCTGCTATTGAATGCATACTACATACACATGTGTGTGTGTGTTTGTGTGTGTGTGTGTGTGTGTGTTTGTGTTTGTGTGTGTGTGTGTGTGTGTGTTTGTGTGTGTGTTTATATATTTAGGATTCTATACCCAGGATAAGGCACACATTTAAAAAGAAATTAAAAAAGGAAGGGCATTCTTCATTCAGAGATTAACTTATTTTTGTTCTGTAAACTAACACTAAATGTATTTGCTTTGGCCTTTTCAAAAGGAATTTTATCCACTTATTAGAGAAAATGAAGTAAAAGTAGTTGTATCAAGGTACATATTAAAAATAGAAACTGGTTCTCTAACAGGGTAACAGTTTTCTGGAACATCTGTGTTGCCTTTTTCCTAGAAAGNTGTTTGGGGTTTCTGTGACCTGATTTTGACTCCTGCTGGGACAAGCATGAGTAGCTTTTTTGTGGTACTTTTTTCTATCACAGTCTTCCTCCAGGTTTCTGACAGGCTGGATTGTAGTGTCTGTGTAGGATCTATTGCTACAGAGGTCTCAGCATTCTCCTTGCTAGTTTGCTCTCTTTCCATTTCCTGCCTACTAGAATTTCCAAGCTCCTTAATAGATAATTGCTTGTTAATTCTTCAGGAAGAGATCTTGCTATCTATTTTTACAACAAATGACAGTCATTAGCAAAATTAACTAATTTATATTGACTTGATACTGTGTTTGTTAACCTTGTATTTGTGACTTACGCCCTCTAAAGGCACCATGTAACTATTCTGGGGCATGTGGTATTTTTACTCACTAATATGAGGGAATTTTATTTTTAAAGTATCAACAAATTTCCTCAAATATATGTCATATGTAAACATTTATAATCATGATGGGATTGCTTAGAATGTAGATTTATTTATTTTGATATCAACTTTGTAATCATTCGTTTTATTATTTTTGGAAAAAAATTAATTCTCAACTTTAAAGTGTTAATNTAATAGAAGAGTTGAGTGAGTTTGTTACAGTTTAGTAAATGGATATACTCTGAAATGTGCTCATAGGAGAACATCTCAAGTGTCAAATTCATTCTTGAGATTTGGACAAATAAGCAGTTTATAAAAGTAAAAG
>LZPO01067401.1:11490-24917 GCA_001675575.1 Neotoma lepida
TGAGACTCATAGAAATTTCTTAACTGTAATCTCTTATAAAGTCAAAATCAAAAGAAGCAGATCCCATGCTTCCAACGTACGATGGCACAGAATATATATNACTATTATAAAAGGAGGTAACACAACATAGTGAGGGAATCAGGGGACCAAGCAAGACCTAAGAGCAGCATGGCAAACTCTAAACTCTGCATCTCCATATTTGATGTCAAAGAGCTCTTCAGATCTTCAACTCTTTTCAGCTTTGTTGACTACAACATACTTTTCTTTCATGGCTTCAAAAGAAGGCCTCTCTGGGCTTCTGTGCAGGGATATGCCTAATACTTGCTTGGCCTCAGTGGCTTTCCTTAGTCATGGATATAAATTCTACAACATTTTATTTTATTTTATTTTATTTTATTTTATTTTATTTTGATCTTTAACTCTAAAGCCAGAATAATGTGACCAAAGTTGCCAAGTTCTTCTGCTTGTTGGGACTGGAACATGGCCCCCTGGTTCACCAGCTTTCTGTTTTTGATGGTTTCCTTCAGTGCTTAAGGTTGGCTGTCCTTGATCTCAGTTTATAGATTAGGCAGACCTTGAATTCATAGGTCCACCTGCCTCTGCCTCCAGAGTGCTGGAATTAAAGGCATGTGCCACCAAATCTTCTTCTGTATGGTAGTTTCATATATTTTTATAATAATTCAGATTTTACTTAGATTCAAACTCAGAAAAATAGTCCTCTGTATCCTCAATTGTAGATTTTCTTTAATTCCTTTACGCAAGTTGGAAACTTAGCTGGGTGGAGTCTTGANCTGAGGTCAGCCTTCCCTCTCTTCCATTTAGGATCAGGCTTTTCTTTAAACTTATTATCTCTTTGAACATTGGAATTAGATCCATTATACTTCTTGGTGCCCTTTTTCTCCTCAAACTGTACTTTTTTATATTTTTCCTTGCTTAGCTTGCTCATTTTCGTTACAGATTTCACAAAGTGTAGGTACTAATAACCAAGCAACACAGTTAATACTAGGCTATCTCGAATTCTTCTCTTCAAATTCTACTAATTCAAACTCTTCAATTTATCCTCAGCCAGACTTTTTGTCAAGGGAAGAAAGCAGCCACATTCTTCACCAACTATCACAAGAATGGTCTGTAGGCCACTTATTAATATTCTTCTCCTCTGAAAGCTCTTGATCTGGGCCTTTATAATCTATCTTGCTCTCAGCATCTCTCTCTTCCATGCTTCTACTAGTATGGCCATTTAATCCTTATTTCAAGCATTTAACTACTTTCCTAATTCAAGGTCCCGAAATACACATACCTCCAACCAGCAACATGGTTNGGCCTTTCATAGCAATACTATACTCCCGGTATCAACTTCTGACTTGGTCAAAATTCCACTGCTGTTAAGAGACACCATGGCCATGACAACTCTCATAAAAGAAAGCATTTACTTTCTAAATTACAGATTTAGATTACAGGCTAGATTACAGTTTCAGAGGTTTTAGTCCATTTTCACCATGACANAAAGCATGGCAGCACACAGCCAGACAGGGATCTGGAGAGGTAACTGAGATTTCTGTATCTGAAAACACAAGCATAAGGATAGAGAGAGACAATGGGCCTGGCTTGAGCATGGGAAACTCCAAAGTCAATCCCCAGTGACATACAGCCTCCAACAAGGCTATCCCTGCTCCAACAAAGCCACACCTCCTAAACCCTATCAAGTAATGCCGTTCTCTAATGACCAAGAATTCAAGTATATGAGCCTGTGGGGGTCATTCCTATTCAAACTACCACATGGGGCATAAACAAATGCCCCACAAGGAGCAAGCTACTAAACAAACTCTTCCATGATCCTTGCATCATGTTCCTGCTTTGAGTTCCTGCTCTGGCTTCTCTCAATAATGAACNATAAATTATAAGCCGAAATCCACCTTTTCTTCCACAAGTTGGTCATGGTCCTTATCACAGCAATAGAAACTAAACTAAGATACCCCCTGAAATTCTTCTCTTTCCTCTGGTTTTTCATTTATTTTAGAGATAGGTTTACCATAGGCTATACTGGTCTANAATTCTGAAACCTTCTACATATACCTCCAGAATGTTGGAACTATGCATGTGTGCTATCATATCCAACCTAATATTTCTTAGCCCATTAGCTACACTCAATATATTAAATTTCAACACAATAGCAAAAATCATAATCAAATGCAATTTTATTTTTAGGTGCTAGGACATGAGGTTAGGGATTTTATCCCTAGCACACATGTCACATCCTTGTGTNGAGCATACCTGTTATTAACACTAGGAGGTGGAGGTAATAGGATTCCTTGGCCTTGCTGGCCAGCCAATGAAGCTGAAGTAGTGAACTTTAGTTTCCATGAAAGACCCTAGTTTTAAAAATAAGACTCAGAACAAGTGAAGAGGATATTTGATGTTTACATCTGCTTTCCCCTCACACATACACACAAGAGAATGATTTATTATGAGAAAAGGGAAAGAGAAAGTCCATTTGATGTTATTATAAGAACAGAAAATACAATTAAAATAATGGAAATGACAAGTTCTTAAAACATACACACAGATGTGAGTGATTTAAATTATGTATGAATAAGTTAATATGGTAATGTAAAGTGAGTCATATTCACAAATATGCTTTTTGAGCTGGGGTTTGGGGAAGAAGAATGCTTTAAAGAAAGGAATTATAGTCCATTTACCCTCTAGATACATTTCTAGTTAAATTGGCTGTGATCTTATCTCAATTTTAGCTGGTATTGGACTATTTTCTCAAGGAATGTTCGNGAGGAAGCAGTTGTCATAGGTTTAGCTACCTGATGAACATTTGCAATTAGGGGGAGGTTATTCTAAGTTTAGCATGGGTTCTCAACCTGTGGGTTGGAATCCNTTGGTAGTCACATATCAGATATCNTGCATATCAGATATTTACATTNCAATTCACAACAGTAGCAAAATTACAGTTATGAAATAGCAACAATATAATTTTATGGTTGGGGGTCACCAAAACATGAGGAGCTGTACTAAACCGTGCAGCATTAGGAAGGTGGAGAATTACTTATTTAAAGCCTCATGCCTCTGCCTTCCAAACCTTCTTCTTTCATGTCTTGTTGCAAACACTCACTTCTGAACCAATAAAGAAGCAAGAAGTGAGATCAGAGCTGCAGACAGATGGAGCTGGGAAAAGGAAAGAAAAAAGATAGACTAGAAAAAGAACCTCAGCANAACTTGGTATTGCCTCACCACCCGTTCCATGCTTTCCCCCAGTCCACAATGCTGAGATTGCTTGAGAAAGATCAAAAGACCATATTCTTCCTTCCTTCTTTCCTTCTGTCTTTCTTTTCTTCTTTCTTTTTTTTTCTTCCCACATTTTTCCTTCTTTTCTTACATTCTTTTTTCATTGCCCTCCATCATTAGCTGGCTTTGAACTATCCAGCATTCTAAGAATATGGTATTGTTCAATCCCTTCTAGCTCCTTGAGTTTAGCTTCCTTGCAGCCATTTTCCTGCAGGTTTCTGAGTGTCTTGATTTACACTTTTGTAACCACATATTCATATTCTAGAACTGCTTTGAAGAGGTCACTTCCTGCAGTGTGGCACACAAGAACCACCAGCTATTGCAATCTTGGTTCTGATATTACATTCTCAGCTATGGGAGATCTCTGAGATCAATTGCTCTAAATGGAGCCTGGAAAGTACTTGCACATTGAGGACCTGAGCAGCAGAGGGATTCACTGTTCTCATCCTTCCCTCTGAGATCAAACTTCTCTGTGGCATATTCTCCAACATTCACATGCAGACAGTTCATATAATATGACAAGATCAATAGCTGGATTTGCTGGATTGCTTGTCTTGCACTACTTAAACATGGCAAGAACTCTTATTTAAAAACCCATTCTTAATCTTGTTACTATACTCNAAAGGAATCAAAATTTAATGATACTATCTTCTGTCATGTCCTTTGCAGGCATCTTGGACCTGACTGTGTTGAGAGGGAATGAGAAAATTATAGGAATACATAGAAATACATACATACGGTGGTCCAGTGGATGGGCTCTCTGCTGGAGAAAAGCTCACCCCTGGGAAACTCAGTATGCTTATTTTATACAAAGAGGCAGAGTGATTGTATCCATCTGAACAAATCATCAGGACTATTGCANACAGATAAAGAAGAAGGCATGGCTTACGGTATATAGCTGAATCAAGGAGGCAGGTTTAGCTAATCTCAGCAGAAGTGGTATCTTCAAGACATATATATCTAGAAACAAGTTATGGTAGATAATTTTTTAAAACACTATCAAGCTCCACACATGGACCAGAAGGTAAAGCTTTGCCATTTTCCTCTGGGTTTGAGACTAGGGTCCTTGACGCAGCTGTGCCCATGTCAACAACACACATACACTCAGGACCTCACACACTCAAGGATCCCTTCACTCTGCACAATTCTCATCTTTAGTAAATGGAAAGAAATTTAGCTGCATTGGTTAATATGTTCCATCAATTATAAATAGCATAATTACCTTCTGTAATGCCAAAGCAGTATCCTATCATCTGTTTTTGTTGAAAAAATATTTTATAATCCCATCATAGGACTTATGTGACAATCACTTTTCCCACTGTAGTCAAAGCTCACATGGAATAGTAATTCAATTAGTGAAATATCCATATCTGTTTTCACTGTTTCCTCTAGATTTCTCAGAGGCCTCATTATAGAAGCATTATCTCTGTCAGGGACCTAATTATTTGTCTTCATATTNGAAGCAATTTACCTTTCATCTTTAGTCGTGGCTTCCTTGAACCTTTCTTCTGCTGTATTCACTTCAGTTTTCTGTAGCTCATGTTAGGTCATGCCATTCCTGTGGATTTTCATTTCAGGGTTTCCCGTGCTTTTTATTCATTGCTCTCTTACAATTAATATCGATCACTTTTCACCTCCAGCATATTTATATCTCAAAAGTACATCTTGTTATTGAGCATCTTTTTAATTAGCTCAAGTATTTTCTTCCTGCCCTTCCTCATATTCAGGGGCATTTGGATAAGAACCAACATTTTATATATTTAAAATCAATTTGACTTAGCATAATTCATGTTTCCCTTTAAAATGCTCACCACTGATTCACTCTGAATTAAAAGATTTTGAGAAGCCCTACTTTTGGCTTTAGATACACAAGGTGTGCTGCTCTTCNGCTCACACTTCTGTCTTAAAACTTAGAATCCTCAGTCTACCATCCAACCCACAACACGGGTGTTAAACTCATAAATTCTCAATGCTTATTTTTAATTTTGGATATTGATTTGATAACAAAGATCAGACATCAAAAGCAGTTACATTCCCTTAATGTTATGAAGTAGAACATTTGTGTAATCTTTTGTAATTTTAGTATATTCTTCCCATGCTAGAAAAGCTATTCTCTTCTTTTGAGGTTTNTATGCTCTTGTTCTTAATTATTCCCTTTTTCCTTCCTTTCTTCCATCTTCTTATTGTTCCAAATTCACTTTCTTTCATGTTATAAAAAAACTCATATCAATTCTCTAAAGAAATATCACTCTTTTAATATATGTAGAAACTGAAATAGAAGTATAATACTGAAATTATATTCCAAACAATTGATAGAATAAATAACCAAACTCAATTTCTTATGCCTCTCCATTGATACCTTTAATGGCCACTATGTATTATGGGCAAAATAAAACTAATTTTTTTTAGTGAGTGTAATATTGTAAGAATATCATTATCTACCTAAGGTTAATGAGTCTTTTTCATTGACTAATAAAGCCTCAGCTTCAACAATATAATCTAAGTTTTTAAGCAACACAAAATATTTATAAATGAAGAAAAAACTCTCATTGCTACATAGCCAATGGAAAACTGAGACACATTTAAGTTTTCAACTTTTGCTTCATCTTGACATTGTAACATTGCATCTGTTTAAAGCATTGTTTGCTGTGATCAATAATGGTCCTTTATAATTAAAGGAAATCCATGTGAATATGTATTAAATTAATAACATTTGCTCTACCTAAAGCATACATCCATTCATGCACCTGCCTTATTAGTGAATACTGGATTGATCGACTATTATTTGGCAAAGTCTTTGTGATGCAATGGGAACTAGGCAATGAAGCTATAAAAATGATGCCTGTGTTCCCCTAATAAACTAATTGCATTTTGCTATATTCAAATCTACAGAAAGAAAATAAAAAAAAACAACATTCATTCACAAAGTAGTATGTCCACCCAATTGTGGCCTACAAATTTCTTAATTAATAGTGCTTTTGACTTTTTCTAACCAGGAAAATTAAATAAGCAATTTCTAAGAAACTTCTAGATATTTATATAGTTTAAGAAACCCAGCAAAAATATAAGCCATCACTCTTTAAAGTGAGAATAGGAAGATCTTTTAAAACTGTATGCTCTTAATTTTTGTGATTGATTATTCATGGTATGAACTATATTTATGAAGGCATAGTAACCCANGTATAGTTAGATTTTCTGAGAAGCTATAGTGGGATTTAGATGGAGTAAGTGGTCTTGGATTCTCTTTAAGGATATTTTGTTCCTAGTAATTCTGAGTTCTCTAATAAGANGTTTCCATGCAAATGTAATTGGTTCCTAAGAAATCCAAGGGGCAAAGTGTTCCTACAACACATTTATTATGGTATTGAGATTACATATTCTAATTGTAAGAAAATGTATTAAAATAAATATGAGTTTTTCTTGAAAGCTGTATTAGATTGGATTCTTGTCACTAAAATTTTAAAAATAAAATGATTTATAGAAATAAGGCATAGATTTTTCCTATAACTTTCATTCTAGAGTTCTAAAGAAGTCTGGGTGAATTTATCAGAGAGCAAAAAACATTTTACAAGACAAAAACAGTGAAAGCCATGATGATGATGATTGGTTCATGTTGGTAAGGGAATACACTCTTAAACTGAGAGGAAAACTGTGAATAGTGTAGACCCTTGCCTTTTCTTGCTCCCTTAAAAGAGTGTTTTACAAACTTTTCACTACATAAATGAAAAGAGAAAATTAAATTCTAAATCATGACTTGGGCAACATGTTATCTAAAAGAGCTAGCCCAATAGCAGCATTGCTGATGCTGGATTTGGTAGTTTTGGGAACTACTCAACAATGCTATTTTAATCTTCACAAGGGTTGACACATAATTATGTCTCATGAATAAAAGCATACGCTGGCATACAGTAAATTCATCTGTGAATAAGTGACACACATTTGTTTGTTTGGGGATAATTTACCTACCTTGTAGTAGGTGGATGTGAGCATTATCGATACTGTATAAATAATAGAATAATAAAAGTCAAGGCCTAACACTGTCATAGATTTCATAATTAACATAAATAAAAGAACAACACCAATAAGTAGCAGTACANAAAATATGTATTAAAATAAATACCATGGCAGAATTTGTTCAATATGTCAATGAGAAGTAGATNTAACCTTCATTTGGACAATCATGGGGTCCAAATCTATGGATTCAACCAACTGTTAGCATATAATAATAAAAATAATAATAAAATAATAGTAAATAATCCATTATAAGCATCTGAACAATTTTTCACTTCCCTACATCTATCTAATCGTTCTCTCTCTCTCTCTCTCTCTCTCTCTCTCTCTCTGTGTGTGTGTGTGTGTGTGTGTGTGTGTGTGTGTGTGTGTGTGTCTGGATTAACATTTTCAGTTTTAGAAATTCAGATCCATTCATGAATTCTGTTAGTCAGGCTTCAATATGATGTCTGTTTATTTGTTTTGGCTGACCCAACAACTACATGTTACCAAACTTATTTACAGCCTCAAGAAACCCACTGCAGATTAGAATGCTCACATTTTGGCTTGAATAAATCACAGCAGGGGTTGGGCCTGGCCCATCTCTCCTTGATGTTCTAATATTTGGCAGATGCTGATAAACATTAACAAGGAAATTCCCTGGGGATGGAAAAAGACCCGAGAAAATACACACTGATGAAACAGCTCTATGAAGCGTTCAGAGGCCAGTCTAGTGGCTTTCCATTTCTTCTTTGTGCCTGTGATTTACTTGCTGTTCCCCAGTGGGAGTTAGAGGCAAGGGCAAAGAAAAAAAAAAAATATATATATATATATATCCTTAGCTGCCTCCTTGGCTGCCCTCTATAGAGAGAAAGGGGTAAATTCAGTCTTTGGGAAGATCTACAGTGAAGCATTTAATTATCAGTCCCCTGGATTCTACCAACGTATTTGAAGAGCAGAAGTGACCTTTTCAAATTGGTGTATGCTTATTGTGGAAATACTGAAATATAAATGCTATCTACTATAATGTAGATATTAAAAATTGAGTAATCATCTAACTGGTCTCTAACACGCCTTCCTGGAAGCAGGCATCACTGAACTATAAATACTGTGGAGTCAAAGAGCTCTTGAATTAATACCACATTTCTTTTGTTTCCATTACATATTGAGCTGCTTGTATTTTCTAAAACATATTCAAAGTGGGCAAAAATATTGTATAGATTCTCTATGTGATAACTATGTCATCTGGATGTAGTTTGTCTTACATCAAATTGGGTAACACTTATATGCTTCCCATAACAAAAATTGCATGGGATCTTATTAGCACTGGTAGCTTGTTAAGTTTTCATCATGGATTAGGGTTCTCATAAGCACATGTTTGCTACATGTCTACAAAAACGGCATGCACAGAAAATGAGAGTCATCTGTAGCTTGTTGCAGTCGTATTTGTATTATATTCTTCTTCCTCCTTTTTTTTTTCACTAACCCAGTACAGGAAATAATGACTACAAATATGGTTTACATCTAACACTAAATCTCCATGGCGAATCGAAGCTGTATTAAATTAGAATCTGTGTTCTTCAAAAAACCTAGTTGACCTGAGTATCATGTACCACTGTTGCCCGTTAGTTAGTTGTATGCATGCCTGAATATGCAGCACTCATTTGAATTTTATTTGGGGGATTAAAATATAATTATACCATTTCTCCCTTCTCTTTCCACCCTCCAAATCCTCCCACATACTCCTTTTCTTTCATTCAGATCCATGAGCTCTCTTTTTTTTTTATTAAAAAGACTTTCCACTCCTTTTACATACCAATCTCAGATACCCCTCTCCTCCCTTCTCCCGCCCCGCCAGCTCCCTGCCTCATCCCACCTCCATTCCCACCTCCTCCAATACAAGGTCTCCCATGGAGAGTCTCCGGATTCTGGCACTCTCAGCCAAGGCAGGACAAGACCCTCCTCCCTGTGCCAAGACTGCCCCAGGTGTCCCACCACAGACACTGGGCTCCAAAAAGTCAGCCCCTGCACCAGGGACGGATCTCGATCCCTCTGCCTGGGGGCCCTCAAACACTTTAAGCCAAACAACTGTCTCAAGCTTCCAGAGGGCCCAGCACCATGGGGAGCTCCGCAGTTATTGGTCCACCAGCCTGGCTGGCTTCATGATCTCAGTGTCCCTTGTTCATAGAACCTCTCCTCTCTCTCATGAGTTGAACTCCTGGAGTTCTGCCTGGTGCCCGGCTGTGAATCTCTGCATCTGCTTCCATCTGCCTCTGGATGAGGGCTCATGGGGGCTTCTCAGCCATGGTCCACAGCTCATGCGTCTCCACTAGTTTGGTTGGCCATCTCTGCACACCCTCCCATCATGATCTCGTAGTCCCTTCCATGAGCTCTCTTTTTATTCTACTAATTTTTACATACATACATGCATGTTATCTTAGTTAGGATTTCTATTGCTGTGACGGAAACTTTTATAAACGAAAACATTAAATTGGGGCTGGCCTAAAGTTCAGAGGTTCAGTTCATTATCATCATGACAGGAAGCATGATGGCATTCAGGCTGACATGGTGCTTAATAGGTAGCAGAGAATTCTAAATCTGGATCCATAGGAAACAGGAAGTGAGTGTTAATGCCCATACCTAGTGACACACAACAAAACCCCACTCACCCCAAAAAGGCTCTACCTCCTAACAGTGTCATTCCTATAGCCAAGCATCCAAACACATGAGTCTATAGGGGCCATTCCTATTCAAACTACCATATATGTAGACATGCATACATAAATATTCACAAATAAAGGGGTATATCTATAAAACGCTCCTGCATCTAAGCCTCAGGGAATATTGGATAAGAGGGTAAAGAAAAATTATAGGAGTCAGGGGATCAAGGTGTTTGCTGTGAGACTGTGTCTCCTAGTAATGTCAGAAGCTNTGCTCATACATTCTCACCAACATGACTGGCTAATCATGAGCTGAACAACAGTAGACATGGCAAAGTGGATGGGGGAAAACCCGTGAGNNCCCAACCCTAAACAAAGAATTATAATCAACTGATGTTGCTGAAAGTGGGAGAAATACTGTTTTCCAGGAAGAGCACCGCGTTTATCTAACACCAAGGATCAGCCATGAAAACATACATATATAACATTTTACAAACTGAGCAGGTTATATTGCACTTTTAAAGGGCATATTGCTTCAAAATACATCATAAAATACAGAAATGTTCAAATAGAAAATGTCAATCACTGTATTATTTAGAAAAAGCATTTCTGCCATTAATAAAGGAGTAAGTGGAATGGAGATTGTAAATCAACACCCTAACCTGCTAACATTTGAAATCGTGTATTGGCTGTGTTTTCTTTTCCCTGGTCCACTTGCTATTATTTTAAGCTACGTGTTTTATTTTCAGAATTCACTTTCAAAATACAAAATTATCATCTCAACCAAGAGAAACAAATTAACTTCCAAAAACCAATAAAATAATAATTGTTGTCATTGACAAGCAGTAAAACAGTTGAAAAATCTTGTGAGCTGCTGAGGCAAACAGTCAAAACCTGGTACAATAAATTGGAGATCAGATTCAAAGGGTACATTCTCTGTGCACAATGAATGCCAGTGGTTAGAATAGTCTGGAAAATGATTTCAAGTGAATGCAGTTAGTTACAAAGCATAAAGAATAAATACAAAGATTAAAAACAAAAAAGATGACAGTCAGCCTGCACATCTCTCCAGAAGAGGAAAGATACAATAAAGCACAGGAAGTCACAGCTTTGACTCAGAGNATATACAGTTGAAGAGCTTGCAAGCAACCGGAGAGTGCAGCTGGCAATTATAGATCTGTCTCTGTCTTTGTTTCTAATTCCTTTTCTATAATACGTGTATCTTTTTATGCACACTCCTGTATCATCTCACTGCTGAGAAGAGAATATATGTGTCTTGTATCAGAAACTAGAATGTGTTTCTTTTGGAAAATATCCCTCATGTGCAGAATGTCAGTTTGGCAGATCTTAAGTTGTCTAAGGTTTGAATAAGGACAGAATTCATGTCTAGCACAACATGGGGAAATTCTTATATTCTTAGAAGCAGAGCCTCCTGCACCTTTCCTGGAAGGACCCCTTTCATGCAGGTGATTCAGTAAGGCACGGCATGTTTGAAGAATAGCAGATGTTCTGAGACTGCATTTACTGAAGCAGTTTGTTGCTGAGGGTGTGTAAAGTAAAGGGAGATAGCCGATGGTCCTGTGTAACAGAAAGGGACTTATAGTTTCTGTAAATTAGAAAATAGTTTTTAAAGTGAAAAAAAAAGAAGGAATGATGCAAACTTCCAAGGAGGAGAATTTTGTGGTGGATAGGGAGGTTATTTACAAGCCTACAGAGAATTTGATTAAATTTCTGTTCTNTAGATATCTGTGTTCTTCCATTTCATTACATGAAAGTTTTGGTTAGAAATGTTCTAAATAAAACATGTCCACCACCTCTCTAATTCTTAGGAAATCTTAGGAGACTAGATGTATATAAAGGACTATAAAATGCCATTCTCTAGATTGGATAAAACTACAATTATTAACTTACAACATCTCTAGTCACCTGCCATGGGCCATGACAAGACTGACCCTATCAACAATATATCTCCCATATGCAGAAGTCTGGTCCCATGCACGTCCCACAGCTGTCGATCTAATGCTCGTGAGTTCCTATGAGCTTGGTTCAGTTTTCTCTGTAGATTTCCCCATCATGGTCTTGACCCTCCCCTCCTTGTTCATATAATCCCTCTTCCCTCTCTTCACCTGGACTCCTGGAGCTCCACCTGGGGTTTAGTGTGGATCTCTGCATCTGCTTCCATCAGTTACTGGATGAAGACTCTAGGATGACAGTTGGGATATTCACCAGGGTAAGCCAGTTCAGATATCCTCTCAACTCTAGCTAGTAGTCTAATCTGGGGTCATCCTTGTGGATTCCTGAGAGAGTTCAACAATATGTCAAAGAAGGAGAAAGGCTTCACCAGGCCCTAGCATTTATCTCTTAATTAATGGCTATTGATAGATTCTGAGGGGAGAGTGTTGACACACAAATGTAGCTCTCACCTCAAAAATGATAAGAGATAGTTTATTCTGGAAACAAATGAAAGTGGCCATGGACTGGGAACACAGATTTAAGTTACTTCAAATTTTATATTCCAATGAAGAGGTCATTTCATATATAGTCAACCAACAAAAAGCCATAAATCAAGATACTTTTCAAATACATTGGTGGGTACATCAGGGATAGGCCTCAGATACCATATGATAGCATCCTTAGTCCTTTAGTTGGTAGAAAACTGGGGTTTTGTTAAGGTACTATATTCTAAATTTTTGTATATGTTAGGTCTGACATATTCAGTCAGCCAGTAGGGGCTAAGATAGCTCTTAGCCTCTAGACACTTAACAGTCAAACTTCTCCACACCACTGAAGTTCTATTCCATCAGCCAGCCTTTGCAGACAGTGCTCAAACCAGGTCTTGAAGTTTCTTTTTGGAATTCTTGTTCACAAATGAATCACTGTCTTTAGTTGCTTACAAGCTGCTGAGACCACCAGGCTCCAACAGACATGGTGACACTGGCCGTCCTTCTTAATCTCAGTGTATAATATTAGGAAAGAAATATTCGTCTAGGGAAGTGATGTATTGACAGGCATGGTAGGGAACTGGGATGAGATTGGTACATATATGATGCATAAATGTATTAAATTTTCTATAAACAAAGTTAATAAAATAAAACAAACAAATAAATAAAAAATACCCTCTAGCACCAGTATAGAAAAAATGAATGAAGAAACTCTACACCAGTTTTCTCATGCTTGGAAATATAGGTTCTTATAGGTTCTTGAACACTTTGTATGCTGGGAATCCTCACAAGACCGACACAAGCCTCACACCCTGTGGGGAGATGATCCAGGTGAGGTAAAGAATAAAACTCAATACAGTGCTGTCTTTGCAGACATTAAAACATACCCCGCAGGGACTGATTGCATGATTTATTTTTCTTACACATTTAAACATAATAGAACTTGTGACCTGCCTCATTTACACTGAGAATGAATCCTATTGGCTGATAAACAGAGCTCAGGACTAGGACCTTGAGGAAGGATTTGTGATAAGCATAAGGATAG